>JAZHEH010000202.1:0-223431 GCA_036589455.1 Ateles fusciceps
AGCATTACAAATACGTAACTGAACCAATAGATGTTACATAACATAACCAGTAATTACACAACCAAGTAGGTTACACAACATTACATTGTTAGCTCTAAGCACATCAGACCAAATACATCAATTAAAATAATGTAACAAAACACGGAGGAAAAGGAGCAACAAGAAAATTGCTGGTGGTACTCTCAAAGGAACTTACATGTACCTGGCATCCCCCAAGAGGATTTCCCGTATGGTAAAAATTGCACATGAGTCGAACATGCTTTCCAGCTGCAAAACCCAAATGCAGAGACTCATTAAGAGGGCTCAGGTTGTAGCTTCTTCAAATAAAACACCAGGTGTTTACCTTAAAGATTGCCCTGGGAAGAGACAAGTACAATTAGATGTCCCAGAAATGAGACTAAGGGAGCTTGAACATGAAGTAAAAAGACCCTTCTAGAATCAACTTGAGGTCACAGCACGGCGCAATGCAAAGTTTGATTTGGTATCCAGCCTGGATTCTCCAGTGCCAGTTTGGCATGAGGAAGACTTCTTTCTAATGCCAGCCTTGAGCCAGGCCCAGGGCAAGCATATGCCATCTCACTCCAACCCTGCACCTCCAAAATTGACTCTCACAAATTAGGTTATGTAGACTTCAGGAAAAAAGAAATCTAGTGACATTTGATGGTGATGAAATCTGCTTCCATGGAAAAAGACTTTTCACAAGGGTGCTATTAATTTAAAGGGAATCTAGCCTAGCCATTTATAAAATGCAACCTCTAAGAAAAAAAAGAAAAGGAATTTAATTTTCTTGGCCTTTAAGAAAATGGTTTTTTTTTTTGCTTGCAAAGTTAGGCACTTGAGTCTCTAAATACACCGCTCTGCCTTTTTTAGTGTATCCAAGAAGAAACACTTAAAGGAACAACCAAATGCTGGGCCTTATTTAACCTGTGGGATGACAAGGTTCTAGAAATAAGAACTGCAAAAACTGTGACGTTCCTCAAGCTACCCATGAATACTTACAGCAATTTCATCAACTCAGTAAAGACTAAGGATATACAACCAAAATAGCAGCTAGGGAGACATGGCATCTTCCGTTTTATGAGCGGAGTAGCTAATTTAATTTAGGGCCGGGTTCACTGCCTTAGTCAGGCCTGATAAGGTGGTAGAAACGAATCCTTATCACTTTCACGAGGGCACTAAATGGCTGTCATTGTGAATGCAGTCGCTGCATTACTGACTTGTGGTGTTCCAATTAATTCACGTTTGATGCTACTAATCTATTCCAAATGAAAAACTGGATTTTCTTTTTGATGAGTGATGATGGTCAGGGATCATAACTACAATAATCTCGACCTTCAACGAGGGATGCCAACAGAACTTTCAGTGGGAGCTTAAACTTACATTAGGTTCAATTCTGTGCCTTGACGTAGTAAAATAGACTCTCAAGTTTTCAACATTCCTTTTCTTCCATTCTTTTTATCTCCTTATGTTTTATCGAGACTTATCTTCTAAACTTTCTATGGTCATTTTCGTAGGTTTCATTATATTTGTCATTTTTTTTTAATTATTCGAGCCTGATTTTGAAGTAACATTCTAGTGATATTTAACAAGCATTGCTTGAATTCTTTGCACTAACTTCTGCCTTCAAGCTCCTTATAATTCTAAAGGATATTTATATCTCTGACTTCCCCCCTAGTAAATGAATAAATACTACCGGGCAGCAGCACTGTTGTACAAATCTTCGGCTACGTACAGTGTTGGGTATGATGCCCTGACTTATATCAGAATCTCGACAATTTTTTTTCAAGGATTTTCAAATAAAAAATTTCAAAGACTTTCTGCAGGAATAAATAAATGATGCACCAACACATTAGTTCCAACGCCAAGTGAAACACTTTGAAACTGATCTTTTCACAATTTAGTTTTGCTTAGTCAGAAACTCTACAAAACATTTTGTAAACACAATTACAAAAAGAAACTAGATTCTGTATTTTCTAGCAAGAGAAACTGAAGCAACACTTAAATGTTTGTGGTATCTACAGTGCCAGATTTGAAAAGTGAAAAATTCAGCAAACCCCGATTTCCTGGGTGGAGGCAGAGGAAGCCCTTGCGGGGAATGATTTGGAAATATGTAAATAAACTCCTCTGACCTCTTTTTCACAGGTGGCTACTGAAGATGTGTAAAAAAGAAGAACCACAGCCAGGCATGGTGGCTCATGCCTGTAATCCCAGCACTTTGGAAGGCTGAGGCAGGTGGATCACCTGAGTTCAGGAGTTTGAGACCAGCCTGGCCAACACGGAGAAAGCTCGCTCTCTATTGAAAATACGAAAATTAGATGGGCATGGTGGCATGTGCCTATAGTCCCAGCTAATCGAGAGGCTAGAGACAGGAGAATTGCTGGACCCAGGAGGCAGAGGTTGCAGTGAGCCAAGATTGTGCCACTGCACTCCAGCCTGGGAGACAGAGCAAGACTGTCACACACAAAAAGAAGAAGCACAACATGTGAACTACAGGGGAATAGGAAACCCAGATCTGTGCCCCAAGGGGAACTGGGATACTTTGAGAACCTGGATGTGGAAACACCCAATCCCAGATAGCCATGGAACGTAAACGTTGCCCATTCTTCATGTTGCCTGCATACCCTTTGCCTAGTGATGTTACTGAGGGGATTACACAGGGCTCCGAAACTGTTTTGCCTCTTTCATGTTTTCATTTTCTTTTACAGTTATTCTGAAATCCAGGCGGGTATTTGAAAGATAATAGAACTAAGAGTTACATTATTGAATCTCCACCACCATTCTCCAAATGCTTCTAATGAAAACTTATCACTTCATGGATGCATTTAAAGGGTTGGTTTGTTGGGGCCGAAACTGACTACATCAATTCTATCACACAGGTGTTTCACTTATAATGGCTTCCTGCCCACTACCCACCTCCATCCAGTGGGTAAAATTTCATTCTGTTTTAGTTTGCTGGACCCATCTGTGATCTTAGCATTCATTCTATGGGCAAAAATTTGAACATCTAATTCAGCAAAACAGAATCAAAGGAAATGGAAGAATGGGGATGAAGAGGAGAGGAAGAAAGGAAGGGAGGAATGGAGAAGTCTCAGCCTCTTCTTTTTTCTATTTGCTGGGGGTCCATTAGTGGGAAGGGAGAGCGACCACAGTAAAAATGCTAATGTTCATAGACAGGAATTGAAAAGGTCTCCATCCAGGTTATCTTTCAATTCATGTTGTTTCAGGTCAATTCTCTTCCTTCAAGATCTCGTCATTTACTATTTCTGGAGACAGGTGGTGGACTCTTTGCTTTTAGTAACCAGTGGAGACTTGTGTGGGGCGGAGCCTTCTCTCTCTTTATTGCAGAAACTCTATACAACAACAAGCATCTAAAGGCATCTAGTTGTATAATATCACTGACTAGATGATTCAGATTAAAATTGTATTTGACAGGAAGGGTTTTCCTTTATTTTTTACTCTTTTTTGAAACCAGTATGGCTTGAGGCAGAGCAGGTGTACCCTCAAAAAGTTTCCAGTTCAGTAGTGGAGATAGGAAACCTGCATACCTCCCCCTTCCTGATCATTTGCAATGCCATGAAAGAAACATGAGTCCAGGTTTGGCAGAGTTTTCAGTCTAAAGCAGTGGTCCTCAAACCAGAGGCAATTACGTCTCCCACCCCCAGCCCCCGCAGACATTTGGCAATGTTTGGAACATTTTGGTTGTCACAGCTAGAAGGTGGGTGCTCCTTGCATCTAGTGTGTGAGATCCAGGGATGCTCTAGCATCCTGCAGTGCATAGGATGACCCTCACCACAGAGACTGATCTGGCCCCAAATGTCAACAGTGATGAGACTGAGAAACCTGTTCTCAACCTAAATTCTAAAGACTAAGTTAGAACTCATGTAAGGGGAGAAACTTAAGTATAGTGTTAGAGCCATGATGTGAAGTTGGGCCATTAAGTAATATCCAGGCTCCTTTGCCCTGAATATAACTCCTCTGTCTCCAGAGCTTCCCTCCATGGGGCTTGGTTTGATGCCACACCCTCACTAGTCTCCACAACCTAGTCCCTTGTCTCCTCTGCCCTATAGATTTTTCCACAAAATCACTTTCACATGAATTCTCAACTCAGATTCCACATCTTGTGAAAGGGGGTGTGAATTACTTGCAAATGTGGATGGATTGGGGCTAGAGAAACTAAGGAACATGCAACATCCCCCACCCTGTGCCAGCAGAGGTTCTGGAAAAGAGCTCTGAGAAGGCAGCTGGATGGATTCTGGGAGGGGCCTCTGGCTGCTGGGAAGTGAGTCAGTGCAGAGCAGGGGCAGCCAGCCACAGTTGACCAACAGGAGGAACTGCAAGCTTTGGAGGCCATTAGACAGCACACTCTGAAGGCCAAGGAACTCCCAGGACACCCAGCAGTCCCCGAGTGGAGGGGGAGTCCCAAACACATGGCTCCAGCACAGTGCAGCTTGCCATGTCACCACAGTCACCCACAAAACCGCAGACTAAGTGTGGGAGGAGAGCTGGCATCCCCCTTATCTGGGCTCTCCTGCAACAGGGATCATGGCTTTTTTTCTTTGCATGCTC
Organism: Ateles fusciceps; assembly: GCA_036589455.1. NCBI lineage: Eukaryota > Metazoa > Chordata > Mammalia > Primates > Atelidae > Ateles > Ateles fusciceps. The sequence continues at coordinate 4,567 of JAZHEH010000202.1, forward strand.
TAGCACCCAGCACAGGCCCAATCCATGATAAATGCCCAGTGGATGTCTGTTTAGTGGATTAATGGCTTGATTACATGATTAATTATGAAGGACCACCCTGGGAGTAGCTGGTATGGGCAGACAGGCTCTAGTGCGACTCCCCGTGTCCCCCAGCCTTGACCCCATATCCATGTTCTTGTGTAACTCCTTCTGGTTGAGTGTAGGTAGGACTTGCAACTTTTCTCTTATAGAGTGGTTAGATTTATTATGGCAAAGGTGACAGGAGGGACATGATTACCTGTACCTGACAGAGTGCCCGTCTCCTTGGCATCTCCCTCTCTCTTTGCTGGCTTTGAAAAAGCAAACTGCCATATTTCGAGCTGCCTGTAGAGAGGACCACGTGGCTAAGTGGCCATCTTCCTGGGAGAAACTGGGGCCCTCAGCTCAACAACTTGTTAGGAACTGCATGCTGCCAACAACCTGACTGAGCAAGAGCCCCCCACCTGCACCTGGAAGGTGCCGACCCTCCCTGGCCACTACCCTGATGCAGCCTTGCAGAGGATCTCAGTTAAGCCATGCCACAAGACAACAAACACAGCAATATATGAACAATACAACCAGACAATGATAAATTTCAGCCATACCCACTTCCCACAAACCAAACACTCATGGAGTGGTTTTTGCTGTCCTCTGCCCAAAATCAAGTACATGCTCAGTCTTGTGTTTTCTCTGTGAGGTCTGGGAAAGACCTGTCCTATTCAGTCCACCGTTTTCTTTGTGTACTGACTGGCCTTTAAACAAACCTAAAGAAGGGGCTAAATCTCCCTTCATTTCTTCCATTTTCATCACCACTTCCCATCTCTGAGGTCCAATGACCCATATCAAAATTTGCCAAATTCATTTGAGCTACTTCACACATATTGGGCTAACAGCAAATTTATAGGCAGTAAGCCTAATAGATACAATTTTTATAGTTTCATATGACCCCTAAAATGCAAGCAAAGTGGGAGAAGAAAGAAATATTCTGGCAGATGAAACTTCATTAGCTGTTAGAACCATGGAATGCTACAGATGGAAGGGGTACCCGAGATTACGGGTCTGAAACGTTCATCTAACAAAATAGGAAAGTGGATCAAGAGCAAGGAGGATAAAGTTTCAGAATCACACAGGGACTTAACTGTTGGGACAAAATCCTTTTAATGTCCAATCTTTCATACCCATACATTCCTGTCCTTCAAATTCAGGGTAGAGAACTCCTAGAGTCTCCGCCATTCTGTGACCCAAGAATTTTACCAAGCATCATGGCTACTTCTGAAAGGGATCTTTGCCTCTTTTCATCTTTTATATGTTTAGACTTTCAAAACTCTGCTGAAATCAGGGGAAAACAATCCTATTAGATGAAGGTCACAGCTACCTCCTTTACCAGGGGAGTGTCAGGTAAGGATCCCATTTTCAAATATGGCACACGTTTTAATGGAATGAACCCTAGCGAGCTCCACTTTTGCTGAGCTGCTGTTGGCTCGATCTTTGTACTCACAGCATGTCATCCTTCTGTGCCCAAACCTAGCATTGGGCAGATTTCTCTCCCCCCAAAAAAATTTGGGTTCTTTGAGATTGGACAGCATTTCAAATTTCCGTAATGAGGGTCATTACACATTTTTAAGACTTAGACTAGTCCCACTGCCTCCTGATTGGCTGTTTAAAAACACAAAGGGTTGGCAGAGTTTAGGTGTACTGCTCACATTTGGGGGTTTTATGTATAATTTTTAGACATATGAAAGATAAAATAAGGTGCAAACCCCTTTCATAAAAGGCCCCATCTGCTGCAAGGAAAATTATTGTTATCATGTGTGAAAATTCAACTACATGGTTAAGGGGAAAATCAGAGCATAATCCAAAAGTAAAAAGATCACATCTTCCTCTAAATTTCATATCTCATTCTGTCTCCTCCGGTTCATTCCAGTCTAAGATACACATAGCAGACCTTCAGCTCTGTAACTGTGGCACCAAATATAGCATTTGTTTTTAATCACAGAAAACTTGATTTTCATTCGTTTAAAGCCCACGGTAACCACGAACTTATGTGGGAGTTCAGAATGAGGCTAGAATGCACTGGGCCCACCCCCTGGAGAATCTGATTGGTCTGGGCTTTGGGCTTACTGGGAATTGCTTTCACCTGCCTGCATCCTCTAGTTGACGCTGACTCATGCTGCCAGCTAGCTCCGGGAGGGCACTGAAGCCAGCTAATGGGCGCCTGAGCTGTGACATCTTGTGGGCCTCTGCTCATTTGATGTTTCCAGTGCTAAGAGGTCTCGGCCTCACTGCTGGATTTACTCTTCTGACTCTCCCCGAGAGAAGGTGAAACAGTGACTCATGGCCAGCAGGATTAAAACGACATTGACTCACAAATCTTAGTTAGTAGGTTTGTCGTATTTCACAAATGCAGTCTGCATTTAGGGTCATCTTCACAATATTTCTAATTGTGAATAGCTGTTTTTCCATCTCAATAAACTGCTAAGTGTCTAGAGATAGGTTCTGGGCAGTCTTTTCTTTTAGGGGGGAAAAAAGTGTAGCCTTAAATGGTACCACCATTTATCCAATCGCTCAAAACAAAAAGTTCATCCCCAACCTTCATGACCAAGGAATCCAAAGTTCTGTTGATCCAACATTTTCTTCTTATTTATTTGAGATAGGTTCTCACTCTGTCACCCAAGCTGGAGTGCAGTGGCATGAACAAAGCTCACTACAGCCTTGACCTCCTGGGCTCAAGCAGTCCTCTCACCTCAGCCTACCAAGTAGCTGGGACTACAGGCATGAGCCAGCACATCTTGCTAATTTTTCTATTTTTTGTAGAGATGGGGTCTCACTATGTTGTTCAAGCTAGTCTCAAACTTCTGAGCTCAAGCAGTCCTCCCATGTTGGCCTCCCAAAGTGTTGAGATTACAGGCGTGAGCCACCTCTTCCAGTTCCATTTTCTTCTTCTTTATTGTGTTTATTAATTATTGAGTATAAATTTTAAGAACTATGTGTTTTTTAAATCATTTTAAAAATATTTTCATATGTTTGCATCACTGAATCAATTTCAGAAAATGAATGTTATCATTGTGTTGTTCCCTATGTGCCTCACCCCCAAATTCACTCCCTTTCTTGAGGTTTCTTGACCTCAGCACTACTAATCTTTGAGACCTGATAATTCTTTGCTGTGCAGGCTGTCCTGTGCATTGTCAAATGTTCATCAGCATCGTCCCTGGCTTCTACCCACTAGATGTCAGTAGCTTCCTCCCCCGCAGTGGTAACAACCAAAAATGTCTCTAGACATTGCCAAACGTCCACAGTAACCAGAATCATTCCTGGTTGAGAACCGCTGCTCTAGAGGTAAATCTTATTCTGAATTTTGTGTTTCTCATTTCTTGCTTGTAGTTTTGATCACCTGTATTTGTATAAATATTGTTTGGTTTTGATTTTTTTGAAATTCTTATAAACTGAATTGTTAAGAAAGATATACACACAACTTACAATTGACCTCTTGTCTTTTCAATGCTATACTGGAATAACCCAACAGGCTAACCAAGGAGCATTAAATTATCTAGATGACTATAATTATATCTACTATTGACCAGGACCCAGACTCTGGAAATTTACATGTTGACTTGCACATGTTTTTCCAGTATAGATGAAACGTATTTCTGCTGGGTAGAGAAGATAACCCCAAAGGTTATTATTTTATTGCCCTGTGGGACATAACCTGGTTTCTCTCTAACTCTGCAAATGCATTTCAGCCTTCTCCTGACTACATAAATCTCTGTTCCTCAAATGCTCTTTGAAGCAGCTTTGCCATCCTGCTGGTTCTCTTGTGAATTGAATAATTTTTCCTTTTATATGTTCCTTCCATATTTGTATGAGAGTCATGTATGAGAGGAATTTCTTGAAAATTAAACACAATCGTCCTAAGTGTATGATTCCACAATTTACTTTTGTTAATACTATGTTCCTAAAATTCATTTATGCTGTTGAGTGTAGTTTTGGTTCATTAATTTTTATTGGAGCATAGTCTCCTATTGTGTGAATATATTGCAATTTTATTTATCTTTGCAATGGTGATGGATGTTTAGGTCGTAACCACTTTTATTGCTGTTAACAAATATACTGCTTTTTTATTCATGTTCATGTCTCTTGATACACAAGCCCAAGAATCTCTCAACGGTTTGTACATTAGGATGGAACTTCTGAGTCATAGGGCATGTGCATCTTCAAGTTTTTGAGATAATGCAAACGTGTTTTCCCAAGAAAATGATCAAATTTACAGTGCCACTAACAGTGCAGAAGTGCATGTATTGCTCCACTTCTTAAAATCTTGTAGGTATATATTAAATTAAAATTGTTATTTCCTACATTAATTTGTACTTACTGATTATAATACAGTTGGCATATGTTCATATGTTGATTGGTTTTTCTTTGGTGAAGTTCTATAAATCTTTTGTCTTTTGTCTCTATTGGATTCTTTACCCCTTTCTTATTCATTTGCAGGAGTTATTTTTATACGCTGGATAATAATCCTTCTTCAATTTTTTGAGGTGCAAGTATCTTCTCCCAGCGTTTGGGTTTCCATTTCACACTCTTTGTGGCAGCTTTTGCACCTTTCATGTTAAAACCTTGTCTTTGTAATATATTTAAAGTGCACCTCTTATCTAGTCTGGCAGTCTCTGCCTTTTAATTGGAATATTTAGACCATTTCACTTAATGGGATCATAAATATGGTTGGGTTTGAATCTAACCAAATTTCTATTTATTTTCTATTTGTCTCAATTTGTCATTTTTTTTCTTTTCCTGCCTCACTTTATCTCCACAATGAGCTTATTAGTCATTCCTCTTTGTTTTAGTTTTTTAGTGGTTACTCTAGGGTTTGTAATATGGATCTTTAACTTGTCCCAGTACACTTTAAATACCATCAAGGCACTTCACAGATAGTGTGCCAACATTCAAACAGGAGCCTGCTGGGTCCCCTTCCTGTCCTTGTGCTGATGTTGCCATATATTTAATTTCTATGTAGGCGATAACTTGGCTTGCAATACACTGCTTTTTCTTTCTTTCTTTTTTCTTTAAATGGTCAATTATCTGTTACAGAACTGGGTTTGTTTTTCAAATGAGAAAGGATATTTTTTATTTACACAAATATTCACTACACCCTGTGCTTTTCATTCTTTTGTATAGACCCACATTTCCACCTAGTATTATTTTTCTTCAGCCTGAAGAATATCCCTTCTTGTAGGGAAGACTTGCTGGCAACAAATTCTCTCAGCTTTTGTCAGAAAAGATTATCATTTCACTTTTTTTGAAGTACATTTTCATTAATATAGAATTCTAGATTGATCAGCTTTTCTTTCAGCCCTGTAAGATGTGCCTTTTCTTCTGGCTTCTATTGTTTCTGTTGAGAAGTCAGCTGTTATTCTTACAACGTTTCCTACATATAACATGTCTTTTTGCTCTATCTGCTTCTACAATTTTTTTTCTTTATTACTGGTTTATGATATGATTATGATGTATGTTGGTGTGATTTTCTTTGTGTTTCCCCTGCTTGGGTTTTGTTGAGATGCTTTGACTATATAGTTTTCATTAAAAATAGAAAATTTGGGGGCCATTATTTCTTCCAATATTTTTCCTGCCTCCCTCTCCTTCTGGGACTCCAACTGTCCATATGCTAGACTATTTAATATTGCCCCATGGGTCACTGAAGTTCCATTTTCTTTTTCAGCCCTTTTTTCCCTGTGTGCTGTAGTTTGAATGGTTTTATTGCTATGTCTTCAGGTTCTCTGATATTTTCATCTGCAGTGTCTAACCTGCTATTAAGCCCTTCAAGAAAATTTTGAAATCATATTTTTCATCTATGGAAGTTCAATCTGGTTCTTGTTATATCTTCCATTTTTCTCCTCATTATGTTCATTATGAAATTGCTCACCATATTTATAGTAACTATATTTTAAAGGCCTTGTCTTCTGCTTATTATATAATCTCTGTCATTTTGGGGCTTGTATCTATGGTTTGAGTGTTGCCTGACTACGGGTCAATATTTAAATGTTCTTTGCATTTCTTGCAATTTTTTATTAGATACCAGACATTGTGAATTTTACATTGTTTTCTGGATTTTGTTGTCTTCTTTTAAAGAATGTTGAGTTTTTATTTAGCATGTGGTTATATGTTAATCTGTTTGATGCTTTTGAGGCTTGTTTTTAAATTTTGTTCTGGTGGGTTTAGGTTTATCTAGGGCCAGTTTTTATCTATTACTAAGAAGAGGTCTCAATCAAACGCTCAGCACTTTTGGGTCTCTACTGAATGCCCACGTGTTTCATAAGGTCTCTCCCACTCAGGTTGGTCAGCCTTATGTGAATTCTGAGAACTGTTCAGCTACCACTCTCTAGTAGTGGTTCTTTGTGGAATCTCATCCTACATCTGTGCAGTTGAGCCAAAGTCTCAAGGAGTCCATGGATATTTCTAGAGCTCTGTCTCTGCATAGTTCCATCCTCTCCAATACTCTGCTCTGCAAATTTTAGCTGCCCCATCTTCCTGAACTCTCGATCTCTGTTTCCTCAATTTATAGAGACTGCCATGTTCTACTTGAGTTCCCCAATACTGTGTGGTATTCCAGAAAGTGACACCAGGTAGAAAGCCAAAGCAATCAAAGAACCCACCTTGTTTATTTATCTTCTTTTATGGATTACAACTTTACACCTGTTGTCCAATGGATAAAAATAGTTGTTTTTCTATATTTTGTCCAGTTTTCTAGTTGTTTAAGGTGAGAAAGCAAGTTAATTGCAGTTGCACTGGGTCAAAATATTTTTGGCTAAAGAAAATCCACATAAAACAGAAACCTTGCTTGTCCAGTCTGAAAGTTAGTATGGCTTAAAGTGGAAGTCTATGATGTTTTTGAGTAAATAAAAGTTCTTAATTTATTAATAAAAGAAGCCATATTTATCAATCTTCCCTTAATCATTTGTACATTTTATGTCTTATTTAAGAAATCCACATGTTCTTTAAGGAACTAAGAGGATCCTACCTTCTGAGATATGTAACTGAGAAATTTCTATCTTTAAATTTTTATCTATTTATAATGTGTAGAATTTTTCAAAACCCACTCTTTATTCTATAACTCTTAATCGTCCACGTAGTATTAGAGAAAAATAGATCTCTTTGACTGTTTCTGATTGTTGAAACAAACAAATCTTAAATTTCATCCTGGAGTTTCTCAGAGATCTCTCTAAAAAGTATAGAACCACAGGTGCTGAATAAAAGTACTGAATGTATGGATGTCAAATTGTCTTTACCTTTTTCTTGTATGATCATGAATAATACCTTTTCAATGTGATACAATGTAGAGATGTTCTCATCTCTGCCCTCACTGTGCTAGATTTTGAGTAGACAGATCAAACATATTCATGTCTTTCTCTTAAAAAAAAAGAAATTACTTTCTTATTATATTCTACAAGTCTTATAATCTGCTTTTTTCATTTAGATTTATCATCCATTTACAAGCAACTTGTATGTACTTTTTCACATATGGATAAAAAAATTGTCACCAAATCATGTATTGAAAAGTGTACTCTTTCCCTGTTAATTTGCAATACTACCTGTTCCAGAAAAGACAAGTTCTCCCATCATGTTCTTCTTCAGACAAGACTGTATGGGCTATTCTTGGCCATTTTTACTTCTATATAAACAATCAGTTTCTCCAGTTTCAGAATATATCCATTAAGCTTTTATTGGGAGTGCATTGAATCTATGGATCAATTGGTAGACAACTGATAACATTATAATATTGAGTTTTGTGGTGGTTTAAAATATGTCCAAAAACTCTTAGACGTTTTCTTTAAAGGATGGAAACTAATTCTCCTCCCCATGAGTGTAGGCTTGACTTAGTGACTTGTTTCTAACAGTTAGAGAAAGCAGAAGTGGATGCAGGGGAAGGCCTTCGACAAAATTCAATAGCCTTTATGCTAAAAACTCTCCATAAACTAGGCATCAGTGGAACATATCTCAAAATAATAAAAGCTATTTATGACAAACCCACAGCCAATATCATACTGAATGGGCAAAAACTGGAAGCATTCCCTTTTAAACCTGGCACTAGACAAGGATGCCCTATCTCACCACTTCTATTCAATATAGTATTGGAAGTTCTAGCCAGAGTAATCAGGCAAGAAAAAGAAATAAAGCGTATTTAATTAGGACAGGAGGAAGTCAAATTGTCTCTATTTGCATATGATATGATTGTATATTTCATCTCAGCCCAAAATCTCCTGAAACTGATAAGCAACTTCAGCAAAGTCTCAGGATACAAAATCAATGTGCAGAAATCACAAGCATTCCTATACACCAATAACAGCCTTAAAGAGAGCCAAATCAAGAACAAACTGCCATTCACAATGGCTACAAAGGGAATAAAATACCCAGGAATACAACTAACAAAGGATATAAAGAACCTCTTCAAGGAGAACTACAAACCACTGCTCAAGGAAATAAGAGAGGACACAAACAGATGGAAAAACATTCCATGCTCATGGTTAGGAAGAATCAATATCGTGAAAATGGCCATACTGCCCAAAGTAATTTATAGATTCAATGCTATCCCCATTAAGCTACCAATGACCTTTTTCACAGAACTGGAAAAAACCTTCTTAAACTTCATATGGAACCAAAAGAGAGCCTGCATAGCCAAAACAATCCTAAGCAAAAAGAACAAAGCTGGAGGCATCACGCCACCTGACTTCAAACTATACTACAAGGCCACAGTAATCAAAAGAGCATGGTACTGGTACCAAAACAGGGACATAGACCAATGGAACAGAACAGAGGCCTCAGAAGCAACATCACACATTTACAATCATCTGATCTGTGACAAACCTGACAAAAACAAGCAATGGGGAAAGGATTCCCTGTTTAATAAATGGTGTTGGGGAAAACTGGCTAGCCATGTACAGAAAGCAGAAACTGGACCCCTTTCTGACACCTTACATTAAAATTAACTCCAGTTGGATTAAAGACTTAAAGATAAGACCTAACACCATAAAAACCCTAGAAGAAAACCTAGGCAAAACCATTCAGGACATAGGCATAGGCAAGGACTTCTCAACTAAAACACCAAAAGCATTGGCAACAAAAGCCAAAATAGACAAATGGGATCTAATAAAACTTAAGAGCTTCTGCACAGCAAAAGAAACAAGCATTAGAGTGAACCGGCAACCAACAGAATGGGAAAAGAGTTTGCGATCTACCCATCTGACAAAGGCCTGATATCCAGAATCTACAAAGAACTAAAACAGATTTACAGGAAAAACAAACAAACAAACCCATTCAAAAGTGGGCAAAGGATATGAACAGACACTTTACAGAAGAAGACATTGATGAGGCCAACAAACATATGAAAAAATGCTCATCATCACTGGTCATTAAGAGAAATGCAAATCAAAACCACATTAAGATACCATCTCATGCCAGTTAGAATGGAGATCATTAAAAAATCTGGAGACAACAGATGCTGGAGAGGATGTGGAGAAATAGGAACACTTTTACACTGTTGGTGGGAGTGTAAACTAGTTCAACCATTGTGGAAGGCAGTGTGGCGATCTCCTCAAGGATCTAGAAACAGAAATTCCATTTGACCCAGCAATCCCATTACTGGGTATATACTCAAAGGATTATAAATCATTCTATTATAAAGACACAGGGACACATATGTTAACTGAGGCACTGTTTGCAATAGCAAAGACCTGGAATCAACCCAAATGCCCATAGATGATAGACTGGACAAGGAAAATGTGGCACATATACACCATGGAATACTATGCAGCCAAAAACGATGTCCCTTTTTAGGGACATGGATGAATCTGGAAACCATTCTTAGCAAACTGTCACAAACAGAAAAATAAACACCATATGTTCTCACTCATAGGTGGGTGTTGAACAATCAGAACACATGGACACAGGGAGGGGGAGCATCACACACTGGGGTCTGTTGGAGGGCAATAGGGGAGGGACAGCGGGGAGATAGGAAGGTTAGGGAGGGGATAACATGGGAGAAATGCCAGATATCTTTGATGGGGGGAATGGAGGCAGCAAACCACATTGCCATGTGTGTACCTATGCAACAATCCTGCATGTTTTGCACAGGTACCCCAGAACCTAAAGTGTAATAAAATATTTTTTTTTTAAGTCTTACATTCCTGACCTAGGTATTCATTTCTAAACTAATTATGTCTCAATTTTAGAAGCAGACATGAGAGTTCAAGATTTAACTCTCCCAAAGTGGTTGAGCTATCTAGTATATGATTATAACATTAGGAAGCAGATAAATAGAAATGATATTTGGTTTTATATATATTCATAAACAATTGTATTTAATATTGATGGTCTGAGTTACTTTAAAGAGGAATTTGCTCCAACTGTATGACATAGTAGAAAGGCAAGACTATGGGGACAGTAAAAAAAAAAATGAGCCAGGGGCAGGAGAGAAGAAATGAATATGCAGAGCATAGATTATTTTTAGGACAGTGAAACTACTATGTATCATACTGTAACCATGGACACCTGTCTTGATACATTTGTCAAAATCCATAGAATATACAACACAAAGAATGAATCCTAATGTAAACTATATATGGACTTTAGGTGATAATGATGTGTCAGTGTCGATTTATCCATTGTAACAAATGTTCCACTCTGGTAGGGGATGTTGCTAGTTGGGGAAGCGGCACATGTAGGAGGGCAAAAGTTATATGGGGACTCTCTGTATCTACTGCTCAATTTCCACTGTGAACCTAAAACTGCACTAGAAATTGTCTGTTTTTAAAAGGGGCAGATGGAATTTGGTTCTTGTTTCATGTTGGAACTGCATATTGAAGTGATTAATGGACACTGAGTTTGGCCCTAAAATTGACACATACTGAAACATGCTTGACATATGCTTTTATACTTTAAAAAAAATTATAAAGGATGAAATGGGGTAGAGGGGGAAGGACGGGGAGAGAGAGAGATGTAAACCATTTTGAATATTGCATTTCCATAATTTGAAACTTTAACACTATATTATTACTGGAAAATATTCATGTTTGCGAAAGCCTGCAATGGGCAGGATTGTTTTGATTTGTATTGCTTTGTTTTCAGGAAAAGAAAAACAATTGTAAATAACAACCCACTCAATGCCACAGATGAGTTAATATTGCCAGATTTTGTGATACTATGTACTTGAAATTATATTGTAAGACTATAATCACAATGTAAGTCTCTATGCTGTATCTCTTTGTCATTCACTTTTTCTCTATCCTATTTCCTGCTCCTACCAAAAGTGAGACATCCAAAGCCACAGTAGACTGAATTCTAATGGTTCGTTTATTTAGTGTATAAGATGTGCAGGGCACTATGCTAAATGCTGTGTTTGACCTTTCTAGAATGAACTGGAAAACCTCGTCAGAAGTTTAACAAGCTATGCAACCATCTAAACAATGTGTCTTTCACAGTCCTAAATCAAACAAACTATGGCAGTGCTAATAACAATGCCAGATAGTGCTTTTTGTGTAGACAATTTCTTATGAAGAGTAGGGCTTTCTTATAAGGTAACATATATGAATCTGGATTTTTTTTCTTCTAGAGGAAACATATGAAAATTATTTTTAAAGATACATTGGCTCAAAGAAAAAATGAATTAGATACACATCATTTTCAAAACCCTTAAAAGTAAGTGCTGGGCATGGTGGCCTGTGCCTGTAGTCCCAGCCACTTAGAAGACTGAGGCAGGATGATCACTTGAGCCCAGGAGTTTGAGACCAGCCTGGGCAACACAGTAAGACACTTTCTCAAAAACATTAATTAATTAATCAATTAATTAAAATAAAAAAAAATTTAAGTATCTTTATTGAGATTTAAGATTGGGAACATAATTATGGTATCCAATTGTGAAACTTATGCCTTTAGGATTCAAAGAGACTCACAATGGTTATTGTCCCCTTTCCAGATGGGTCAAAATATTTTTTGGCTAAAGAAAACCCTCATATCTAATGCCCTTTTTAGCCTTAGCCCACCTGCACCCAGGTAAATGAACAGCCATGTTGCTCACACAAAGCCTGTTTAAAAGTTCTCTTCATTCAAAGCGCGAGTTTTTCAACATTTGGTGCTGAAACCTCAGACTGGGAAACTCCCACGAGAGACCAAACCCCCGTCCCTGTTCTTGTGCTCCCTCCATGAAGAGAGATCTGCCTACCGACCTGGGGTCATCAGACCAGCCCACAGATGCATACCACCGGCTATTTTGGGCCCCCACAAAAAGTCAACTGTCTGACTCACGTCGCTGCTCCCAAAGCTCCTGGAGCTACACAACCCTTGGCTTGGCGGCTTAAGACTAACGCTGTCCTAGCATCTCAGAAGCCCCCTGGACCATCATGGATGCCAAACTTCGCATAACTCTTACGGTGGAGGATTCCTCCTTAGCTGCCAGCAAATAATCTAAGGCCAACCAGTTCTGACAAATGTCATTTCTCATTTGAGTTCTTGTCTGGCCAAAATGGACAGAGCTTTGCCTGTTTCATTAGTGAGTATTTCCAAGGCAGCCTGCAACTGAATGGTCTGAGTTAGCGTATAGATAGGAGTCCAGTGTCCCCATGGGCCATTCTCTGTCCCTGTGGCTGGCCTATAGTACTCAGTAATTCTTTCTGGTGGCCACTTATTGGTTTCCCATTTACCTATTTTCAGACTTCTTTTCTCCCTAGCGGAATAGACTGGATACCCTAACAGCTCACCTGTCTTAACAGATAATAGGAAAAAGGAAGGCTTAATGATGCCTATGACACAGCTACCTGCCCATTTTTCAGACAGCTGTATGTATGCCCTATGTCCGCATATCCAGTACAATCCAGGCAGGGCTGTCCAATCTCTCCGGTACCCAGGATGATCCCAAGCATCCTGTAATTTTGGAAATTCTAGGAGGGGGGTTCTTCTCTGTATAGCTTGAGCTCCACCAGGTTACAGTGCCCACTGTTACATTATACAATCGTTGCCCTATGCAGCTAAGCTTTCCAACTGGAACAGTGAAGTCTGTTCCTTCTCTGGCCAAAGTATTGTCCAATAATTGAAACCTTTAAAACCGCCCCCCCCAAAAAAAGAGAAAGAAAGAAAGCAAACCCTCATAAAACAAAAACTTTGCTTGTCCAGTTTGAAAGTCAGTAAAAGTGCTTTCCTAAGAGGGCTGTGAAATGTTGTCCCTGTGCTGTGCAAATGTCCACACTTTGGGCTGTCACATCAATACAATCAAGCAGTAAAATCCTAGGAACATCATAAAGCTTTCCAGGGAGTGTGTAATGTCTCTGCCCATTAAGGCTTCCACTCAGTTTATTATGTATACATTTTATTGTTACTAAAGGAAGGACAGAAATTAAGTATGATAAATTTAAGATTGTTTTATTCTTTTCTAGCATATTTGCTTAAGTTTGAAGAAACTACTCAAGAAACAATGTAGAATAGTTACAATCGTACATTTTCACCCCAGTTTTTAACAAGGGAAAAAAGAAACAAAGCAAAAAAATTCCTTGTCAAGGGATATTTAGAGAAGTGTGGGGGAAAGAACCTGTGGTTTGAAGGCAGACAGTCTAATGTTCATTAAAACACATTTGATCTCAGTGCCTTATCTATGTATTAGGTAAAATAAGGACTTCTGTGAAAAGCAGGATTAAATAAAGTGGCCTACATAAAACCATGCAGCTCAGTATCTGTCTTCCAACAAGTGTTTTTAAAATGTTAATTTTTTTAAAGAACAAAATATCCATAAGAAATACCAACTGTTATTCCCATTGCCATTGGGAGGAGAGCCTGAGGAAATCTGGATATTCTTGGAATTCTATCTTTAATACTACTTTGGCCAATTCTCTGTCTAGTTTCCTGCAGCAATGAAAACTTGTTATATTTATTGAAACTTTTTCAATGACAAGTGAAAGAAACCCAACAGTATCTAGGCTAATTAAAAAGGAGACAAGTGGCTCATATAACTAGAAAGTCCTAGATGCATCTGGCTTTTGGGCACAGGGTTTCAAATGTGGTCATTTATCTGCCTCCCCATCTTTCAGTTTGGCTGAGTTCTGTTAGCCCCTGTGTTTCATTTGCTAAATGCACTGGATCGCTCCAAAAACAGTGGCAGGGAAGTTCCCAGAAGGAGTCCCCCAAACTATCCTAAGATGGGACCAGTTGGAATTCCAAAGAAAGAAGCACTAAATGCCAGGGTGAGCCACCCAAAGCATACATTAGGGGAACTTGTATACAGAGTGCTGCACCATATCCTCATCAGTGAGAGAAAAAGGAGTTCTACATGGGTATGTTGGCAGCAAGGGGGGGTCAGGGTTTAAGGAATTTGGCTCAGGGCCAGGGCCAGTTTCTTTCAGTGTTTTGGGCAACAACCTAAATACCTTGATCTCTGCCTGGGAATTTTCAAAGCCCCAGTTTGAGTTCAAGCCTATGGGAAAAACCTGCAGCTGGCTGAGTCACAGAGCAGTCAAGGCACTCTGATTTTCAGCCATGACACAGAAGAAAGTGTGGGGACTGAGGAGACCCTACACCCTGTTAAAGAAAAAAAAAAACCTATCACTACACTTGTTAAAATGGTAAGGAAGATTTTATTCAAGACTATTGCAGTAAGAGTCAACTCAATTGCAATCAGATAGAGAAACTGGACTCAACTCCAGTAAACAAGGACAAGTAGAGATGTATAGCCAAGGAGCAGGGTGAGGAGGTGAATGAATGGAAAGTTACTCAGAAGAGACATCAAAGGTAGGGAGATACTTGCTAAACCAACCTAACAGGATTCTTGCTAAAGGCAGCTTAAGGACTTATACATCAATGGTGGGGGTTAAAGAACTTGATCATATATCAAGGATGATTAGATGTCAAGGGTGGAGGGATTCTTGCTAAACTGACTTAGTAGGAATCTTGCTAAGATTGAGCAATGCAGGCCCAGAAAGGACAGAATAGGCACAAAAGGCCAAGGTCAAGGTTGAGTTGAAAAGAGGGCTCAGAGGAGCCTAACTAAATTTTGTTGAAGGAGAGAGTCTCTGTAACTCCCACATGCCAGTCAAGATTTACATCCTCTGTTCTAGCAAACTCAAGGGCAAACACTGCTCATTCCTAACACTTCTGGTTGAAAATGATTCTGATTTGTCTGGTGTGGTCCCCATGCTCTTCTCAGAGGCAATCACCATGTTTAGTGTAATGTGCCATGGCTGGTCAAACTTGGTGTATGTTACTTCCCCTTTGAGTAACAAAGAGCCTCACTACCATCATATAGAAGAGAGGAGATTTGTAAAGGAACCAGAAAAAGGAAGATGGGCAAACATGCCAAGTGCTCAAAATCTGTGTCTGCCACAATCCATTACATTCATAGTACACATTTTCTAGAGGACTTTGATTTCATAATAGCAAATATGAATAGTGATGATAGAAATTATTTTAGATGTGGTTCACACATGAGGAATGCTTTATGGAATATGCTTTGATTTGTCATATTTATTTTTCTGATCTCCCCAGAAGACCCTAATAAAAACCCAGTGATCCAGCCCAGGCACTCTGCTTGTCCTCCCCAGCCAGGCAACCCTTTCCCCAGATGGACCACTGCTACCACTCAACTCCAATCATGAAAGCCCTGTCTGTCCTCCAAGGCCTTCTTAAATACTATCTCCACCATGTTGATTTTCCCACAACCCCTCAAGAAAGCATCCCTCCCTTATCCAACCTATATAGGACCAAACTTCAGAACTTTATGTAATTGATGTATATGTCTCTTCTCTCTTCATTACTCACAAATTCACATCACAAACTCCTAAGTTTGTGAGTCCTTTAAGAACTGTGTCTCCTGTAAGAATGTTATCTAATGCTAATGCTTATTTTCTCATGTGCTTCATGAGGAGCTTATAGAATTTCAACATAGTGCCATAATCAAAGCCTTAGTGCAAATAAAATTTGCTTAATGAGCTAATCTGTCAATTACCATTTGTTAAGAATACACTCTGAGTATATAGCCTTTAGCTCTTTTCTTTTTCCAAGGCTTTACTTTAAAGCAAACAGTTGTTTATTTGGGGGGTTTGCATATACGACCGTGGGTAGACATTTGGAAGAGGATGGCTTGTGGGGCCCTTTATTAATCCTTTGGAACTTTGTTTTACCACAGAACAAGCATTGGATTGGGAAATAGAAGACCTGACTTCTAGACCTATGAAGTGTTGGATCTGGTAAAATTTAGTGCCTCAAACTCCTTATCTGTAACTTGAGGGATGTTCCTAAGGTTCCTTAAAGCTCTAAAGCAATTTATGGCTTCCTGTTGTTCCCTATGTATTCGTGGTTTTTTGTTATCTCAGGGACTTTCTCCATACTAATTCCTTTTAAGTTTGTAAGTCTCCAAAACTGTCTGCTTCTTTTCCTGATGCAACAATAAAT
The DNA here is from genome assembly GCA_036589455.1 of Ateles fusciceps. NCBI lineage: Eukaryota > Metazoa > Chordata > Mammalia > Primates > Atelidae > Ateles > Ateles fusciceps. Next base: position 21,004 of record JAZHEH010000202.1, read on the forward strand.
ACATCTGCATTGCACTAAACAATTTATCAAGAGCCTTCACAAGCACAATCGCATTTGATTTTCATAACAATGCTTCCTGATAGACATTATTTTTTCCATTTTACAAATGAGAACACTGAGGTTCAGAGAGGTCCCATGACTAATAAGTAGAGTGTAAAGTGTTGGACCCACAACTTTCAACTCCAAGTCCAATGTTCTTTTCACTTCTCTACAATATCAGGAAAAGAACCTAGAAGGATGCACGTTTTTTGTGTTTTTGTACAAAATAAGCAAGAACATAAATTAGTATTTGAATATTCATTGCAAGCTTTTGGTCTGAACTCCAGACAAAGGCAATAGGACAGATCACAGGACCTCAGCTCTTGTGATGACTTGGACTAAGAGCTGCTCTCTGGAAGTGAAAAGGGAATGATGCGTGGACTCTCTTAGCCCACCTTGGGTTATATTTTAAATGAAATTAGAGAAAATGTACAAATATGCAGAAGGTCAAACAAGGGTGCACTTTAAGGAAGCTCCAGGAAGGAAGACTCTTTGCAAACACACAAACCTGTTTGTGATAACTTTGGAATGTTGATTTGAAACCTAAGGATTTTCCTTTGAAGTGTCACCCCTGCTTCACCTCTCCACCTTTCCTCTCCTGCCTCTCATTGCTCTTTCTCTTCCTCCCCAGGCAGCCACTCTAAACAGAAGTCTGCAAATTTCTTTCAGAATTGCTCTCCATAGGAGGCACTCCCCTAGCAGTTAATTTTCCTGAGGCTTTGAAAGACACTCATCCAACAGGTCTCTATCACTTTTTTATCCTATTACTGAAGCTATGTTATCATCATCATTATTGACGATCCCTTGGATTTAAGTTGAATAAGACCAAGGACCATCAACTCAGCCCCTGAGGCTAACCAGTGGAGCCCCCACTTACCACTGTTTACTCTCACTCAAGTGGTGTGACTTTCCAGTTATTTCTTTCACATCTATATGTTTCATCTGGCCAGTGGCATGATGCTCAGGGAGAGAGATTTTTTTCAGTAGGTTGAAAAGAGGAAGGCAACAAGGGAGGTTACCATCATATGTGAGAACTAACTGAGGAAACAATCAAATCAAACAGCAAAGTCACATTAACAGTAATGACCATTAAGCCATTTCAACTACAAGAACTGAGCCAACTCAAAAATAAACTAAAATAAAACAAAGAGGGGAGGAGGGAAGACTGGGGAGTAACAAAGATGAACTATGTTTGAAGTATCTCATGTTCATACTGATGTCCTTCTTCTCCTTCTCCTTCTCCTTCTCCTTCTCCTTCTCCTTCTCCTTCTCTTTCTCCTTCTTGACAGGGTCTTGTTCTGTCACTCAGGTTGGAGTGCAGTGGTGCGATCTCGGTTCGCTGCAACCTCAACTTTCCAGGCTCAGGTGATCCTCCCACCTCAGCCTTCCAAGTAGTTGGGACTACAGGCATGCACCACCACACCCAGCTAATTTTTGTATTTTTTGTAGAGACAGGTTTTTGCCATGTTGCCCAGGCTGGTCTCAAACTCCCAGGCTCAAGTGATCCACCTCCTTGGCCTCTGAAAGTGCTGGAGTTACAGGTGTGAGCCACTGTGCTTGGCCCAGATGCTTCATATTTTCAAAATGCAACTGGTTAACTCCCATTCAGAGATCTTGTCTGTGACCTAAAAACTCATCAGCCAGATGAAAGAACACAGGAATTTGTGTCTGTATATTACTGGGGACGGGTTTCCATTTCCCCATTCTGAAAGAAGAGTAGGTCCCTCTCTTGAGATTGCAACTAGCTGCAGTCATTTTTTTTTTTTTTTTTTTACTTTTACCAAGTTACTTATTCTTTCTTATCCTCAGTTGCTCCATATGCAAAATCAAGATAGGTATACTGGCCTCAGATAATCCTGGTAAATAATGAGCCAGGTGTGGTAGCTCACACCTGTAATCCCAGCACTTTGGGAGGCTGAGGTGGGGAGATCACCTGAGGTGGGCAGATCACCTGAGGTCAGGAGTTCAAGACCAGCCTGAGCAACATGGTGAAATTGTCTCTACTAAACATACAAAACTCAGCCAGGCATGGTGGCTCACTCCTGTAATCCCAGCTACTCAGAAGGCTGAGGCAGAATTGCTTGAACCAGGGAGGCAGAGGTTTCAGTGAGCCGAGATCTTACCACTGTATTCTAGCCTGGGTGACAGAGTGAGACTCTGTCTCAAAAAATAACAACAACAAAAAGAAATGAGATAATGTGTGAAAAATACCCAGTCCAGTTCTAAGCAAAACTGATCAATTATAGATAGCTGTTGTATTTTTATTGTTGTTATTGAAATCTCTGTATGTCAATATCTAGATGTATGTCAATATTTAGAACCAAGTCTACATATGCACATCAATATTCGAATATCTGTATGTCAATATCTAGATATCTATAGATCAATATTGAGAACCAAGGACCCTGCCACTATTCTTTTATCCAGGCATGTGGCCTGAGAAGAATTTCTTAGCTAATAAATTACAAGTCAAGACATAAGAAAAATATAGTAGTACCACTGTTTTCTGGACTACATATTTCAGGCCTTTCAGCTGGAGAACCAAGACTCAAACGACATTAAAACAGCTATAATAAGTGCTAAGAGGATATATATTTTTACATCAAATATATGAAATATTAATATATATGATTTTTATTGGAAAATATATTCATATAGCTTGCATTTTAACATGTCACCCTCATGTAAGACTGCATGTCATAAGTTGAATAATGACTCCAGAGATATTCATACCCTACTCCTCTGGTAAAGAGACTTTGCAAATGTGATTGAGTTGAGGGTTTTGAGATGAGGGGATTATCCTTGATTATTTAGGTGAGTTCAATATAATCACAAGAGTTCTTATTAGAGAAGGGGGTGAAAAAAGAAAGAGGGAGAAGGAGAGAGACAGAGAGAGAAAGAGAGAGAGAGAAGATATAATGATACAAGCAGAGTTCCAGAGGAGAGAAGTGGCTACACTGCTGGCTTTGAAGATGAAGGAAGAGGCTATGAGCCAAGGAATGTGGGCAACCTCCAGAAGCTGGAAAAGGCAAAGAAAGAAAATTTCCCCTAGAACCTTTAGAAGAAACGCAGCCCTGTGGATCTATTTTAGACTTCTGATATCCAGAACTATAAGACCCAGCATTTCTCATTGAAAGTCCTAGAAACATAAATTGGGATGTCTCATACTTCTCCTTTTGGACAAGGGTAGGAAGTTTGTTACCCATCTGTACCTTGACAGTTTGGAAACTGTGGCAATGTATTGGAGAATTGTGTAGTAAACACCAGCACAGGCTTATTCTATTTTGTTACATATGCAAATTAATGTATCTTAAAACAAAGATCCCATGTAAACACAGCCTGGAGTTTTAGATGTCTGTATCATCTGCGAAATCTCCTGTTTGCAATTCAGATGAGCTATTTGACAGAGCTGATTGCCTCAAAACTTATAAGATCTTAGGGAGATAGAGAACTTGGTCTAGCAGCTCCCTACTGTTCCTGATCTCCAAGGCAATGTGGAAATGCAAAAAAGAAGAAGGAAGAAGGAACAGAAGGAGAAGGAGAAGAGGAGGAGGAGGAGGAGGAGGGGAAAGGCTTTCTTTTTCAGGTAGTATTTTTTTGAACCTCAAATATTAAAAAGCCATCAGTTCCCTATAACTCCCAATCACTCACAGTTTCTTTCTTTGCTTTAGCTATTTTTCAAGAACTTTCTTCCTACTTTTCTTTCCCTAGTAGTGGTCTTTTCCCTCTCTAATTTTCTCTTCATATTGCCTGTTATTTGACAGAAGAATAATCTGGAAAATGAGGAGTCTAGAAGTCCTACCTAGTACTATGAAAAACACCTTGTGGATTTCTTTAGGGTAGATGTGATCCTAAAAGAAAATTTCCCAGGCTTTTCTGCAGACTTGCATGAAACTTTTTCTGGCACTAAAAATAAACTTGTGGATTCCAGGCTTTCTGTGGAATCTTAGATCTAGGACTGGTCCAGAAGGTGCATTCTGTATGCATTATGCATTATATATTTCTAATTTGCTGTCCCCTGGTCCATTTCCTTACAATCAATACCAACTTTGCCCCAGCCCTGTAGACTTGCTCCATCAGCCTCCTCCCCCCATTTCCTTTCTTGCTACTCCCTCCCGCTCCCTGCCCATGTTCTCTTTTTCTTTCCTTTTGTTTTCTTTCCGTATCCCTCTTTTTCTCCCTTTCTCTCTCCCTCTCAGCTTTTAACTAAGCCGTTTGTAACAGTTTTTCCTAATCCTCAAATATAGAGGGTTTATTATAATATTTTGTTGGAATAAGTAGATTTCCAAGATCACAATAGTCAGCCAGGAGTGCTGGTGGCTTTGTTAAGGACCCGGAGAATTTTTAACAGACTCCCTATTGGGAATCAGCCATTACCATGTTAATGTCATACTGCAGTAGGGAGGCTGGCAGATGGCAATTCTGATGTAGTTTCACCCCCATTAACTTCATAGATTAGACTCTAGGAAAGGAAATACCCACGTGTACAAGAGCAAATAAATTATTAAATAAGGCAGCATCAAGTGGCTCGAATGGTTCTTTTATAACCTTATGTTTACAGGGTCATGTTCTACAAATCTATGGGAAAATCAGAGATTAAATCCCAGGAGCATGAAGGTATAAGTGGTTAGGGATTTAGATGCTGCTTTCTCAGGGCCTGAGTTGAATTCCTGCTTTGCCACTGACAAGCCCTTGTGGCTCTGAACAAGCTAATTCAACTCTCTGAGCCTTAGTGTCCTCATCTAAAAAAAATCTGGATAGTGGTTTACTTGCCTCCTAATGTTGTTCTGAGAATTTAATAAGAAAGTGCATGGCAAATACTTAACACGATGTCTGCCCCAACATAAAACTTAACCATGCTTAGCTACTATTAGTTTAGCATTGGGAAAGGTAAGATCAAACTAAAATTTTTAGCTCCTCCATGCCTAGATGATCAAACACCCACAACGACTTCATTCAGTACATATTAAGTCAGAAAGGGAAGTCTGAGATCTTATCCAGCTTGTTTTGATGGGAGGCAAGAGGCTTTCTGGATTAGAGAACAGACAATCTATTATTTAGGACAAAAACAGCCAGAGCAATCTCAGCACTAATTCCCCAAGCTCTGATCCCCATGGAGTGATGGAATGAAGGCCACATGTTACCTGTAACCCAGTAATTAGGAGACCTGAAGCTGATATCTATCTCCTGCTGGCACTTCTGCCCATCCTAGATGATTCATTAAGCAATCTTACCCATTATGGGGTGGGGGAAGGTCTCTAGCTTCACCACTCTGAATGTAGGCCAACGGCTCTAACTTTAGGGAAACACTAGCTCTAGTTTCCAAGGCCTTTGCTTAGAAAACCTGAACCATGTAGAAACATGAAAGTAGTCATGGAGAATTATCTCCCAACTGGTATCATCCACATTATACAGACACAATGTTACATGTCCACTCTGGGATCAGGAGTAGGAGATGCCACGGCTGGCTCATCATATCAACTCTGCTTCTGTAATTTGTTCCCATATCAATGAATAGTATTATTTACTGGATTTGTAAGGGCCAAGTCTTAAAGTGCTTAGTTCAGCTGAACCAATTGAATGTGCTGAGGAAAGTGACATGGGCTGCAAATTAATGACATCGGCTCAGGGAAAATTTTCCTGCAACATATCCCTTTTAGACATATTATTTCCTTCTCCAATACTAAACTGACCTTTTATTTGTCCCATTTTTTCAGGACATTTGTTAAATAACATTAAAAAGATATTTACTTTGAGGATGAGTGCAATCTTCTAAAGAATTTGTGCTTAACATAAGACACTGATAATCAATGGTTTGATCCAATCTTGGAAATCCTAATGGAAGGTTTTAGACAGGTGGACATTTTGGTAGAAGAATATATCTTGCACAAAACGTATCTCCAATTAACAGCTAAAAGCATATGTGTGGGCATTATTTTATTTAATCTATTAGAAAACTCAGGGCAGAGGCATTTCAGAGGAGGAAATAGAGAGTTCAAGGTTAAATATACATTAGAGGTTAAGCAGAGGTAAGCTGCAACATGGGACTCCAAGTCTTCAAATTTGAAGGATGCTGGAATTTCATCAACTCTTGTATGCTCCAGATCAGTGATCCAACTATACCATGCATGTGGTGAGGGGGAGGGGAACAACTCATTAGGAGGGTCATCATGTCAACCCCACCTGGAGGGCAGTTCAAACCATGATCTCCTTTAGAGATTTTTGTTGCCCTCCTTGAGTGAAAGCCACACTGTTGTTGGGAGCCTTGTTACTGATACAACAGTGCTCCAGCTTTGGGGATGTTTAGAGAGAAAAATCCCTGAGAACTACTAGTGCAATTTTATAGCTAACCAACATACTTTCAAGTACTTAATAGAAATAATTTCATTTAGTTAATAGAGACATTGTCACAAAATATAGACTATTTTAGTGCATTCTATTGTAGAACCAGCTTGGTGGTTTATGCAGCATGCACACAAAATATTCATATTAATATCTTTGTATAAATGTATCTTATTCTTGGTTTCCTTTCATTTAATCAGGTGTGTAAGAGTTTCATGTCTGTTTATCTTTTTACAATGACAACTAAAGGTTACATCCCAGAATGTAGAAGTCTGACTTAAGTACAGTACTTAAATTCTAATAATGATGAAAAATAACTAATCAGGAAGAATGCTTTTAGAAAAGATCACTCAAGGAGAAAATTGTTCTTGACAGTATTAAGAATACTGCTTCGCTCCACCAAAGGGCAATCATGAAGCACACAAGAAAATCAGCATTAGCATTAGATAACATTCTTCCAGAGGCCATCAAAATTCTCTGTCATCTTTCATGAGTACAATGCTCTGTTCCTCACCATCTGTTTTATTTGAATTAACTGTAGAGAGAGGAGAGAAATGGTGTCCATTTCACTGCACTGCAATTTCCCAGAAGTCAGAACTTATAATGCAAAATATTTGAATTTTATGTACATCCTGAAGTGGGAACATCAAACAGAATACAAGATAAACAATAGCCCTAGGTTTTATTCCCCTTCGGCCTAATTTTAAGTGCAGGCAGTCATCCTTTGCACAGTAGTTCAAGACTGTAAAAGTGACCTTGTAAGCTGAAACTGTGCAAGGTGATCTTAATAATCAACAGGGAAAACTATGATTATGCTGGAAATTATAAACTTTACATCAAAATATTAAAAACCCAGAAATAAAGCTACATATCTACAGCCAACTGATCTTGACAAAGTCAGCAAAAATATATACAAGGTAAAGGACACCCTTTTCAATAAATGGTGCTGGGAAAATTGGATTGCCATATGCAGAAAAACAAAACTGGACCTTATCTCTTACCAAAATACAAAAAGCAACTCGAGGTGGATTAAAGGCTTAAATGTAATATCTGAAACTATTAAAAAAATATTAGAAGAAAACCTATGCAAAACTCCTCTGGACATTGGTCTAGGCAAAGAACTGATGACTAAGACCTCAAAAGCACAAGCAACAAAACCCAAAATAGACAAATGGGATTAAATAAAATAAAAGACTTCTGCACAGCAAAATAAATAATGAACAGAGGGAAAAGACAACCTGTAGCATGGGAAAAAATATCTGCAATTATGCATCCAATGGGGAACTAATATCCAAAATTTACAAGGAACTCAACAATTATAAAAAGCCCCAAATAACTCCATTAAAGTAGGCAAAGGACGTGAATAGACATTTTTCAAAAGAAGACATACAAATGGGCAACAAGCAGATGAAAAAATGCTCCACATCACTAATCATGAGAGAAATGACAATTAAAACCACATTGAGATATCATCTTACACCAGTCAGAATGGCTATTACTAAAAAGTCAAAAAATAATACATGTTGATAGGGATGCAGAGAAAATGGAACTGTTACACACTCTGGTGGGAATGTAAATCAGTACAACCTCTGTGGAAAACAGTATGACGATTTCTCAAAGAAGTAAAAATAGAACTACCATTTTATCCGTCAATCCCACTACTGAGTATCTACCCAAAGGAAAAGAAATCTTTATATCAAAATATAGTGATTTTGCATAGGTATATTTATTGCAGCGCTATTCAGAATAGCAAAGATATGGAAGCAACCTGAGTATCCAACATATGATTGAATAAAGAAAATGTGATATATACATACAATACAATGCTAGTCAGCCACAAAAGAATGCAATCATGTCTTTTGCAACAACATGAATGGAACTGGAGGCATTACCTTAAGTGAGATAACTCAGAAACAGAAAGACAAATACTGCATGTTCTAACTTATAAGTGGGAGTTAAGTAATGTGTGCACATGGACAGAGTGTTGAATGACAGACATTGGAGACTTGGAAGGGTGAGAGGGTTGGAGTGGAGTGAGAGATGAGAAATTACTTTTTAAATAAACTTTTATTTTAGGTTCAGGGGTGCATGTGCTTGTTTGTTATTAATATATAGGTAAACTCATGTCACAGGAGTTTGGTGAACAGATAGCTTCATCACCCAAATACTAAGCATAGTAGCCAATAGTTATTTTTCCTGATCCTCTCCCTCCCCCTACCCTTCTTTCTCAAGTGGGCCCCAGTATCTGTTGTTTTCCTCTTTATGTCCATTGGTTCTGATTATCTAGCTCCCACTTATAAGTGAGAACATTAGGTATTTGGTTTTCTGTTCCTGCATTAGTTTGTTCAGGATAATGGCCTCCAGCTCCATCCATATTCCCGCAAAGGACATGATCTCATTCTTTTTTATGGCTGCATAGTATTCCATGGTGGATATGTACCACATTTTCTTATCCAGTCTACTGTTGATGGGCATTTAGGTTGATTCTGGTTCTTTGCTGTCGTGAATATTGCTACAATGAACATAAGTGTGCATGTGTCTTTATGGTAGAATGATTTATATATCTTGGGAATGTACCCAGCAATGAGATTGCTGGGTCAAATGGTAGTTCTGTTTTCGGTTCTTTGAGGAATTTCCACACAACTTTCTACAATGGTTGAACTAATTTACACTCCCACCAACAGTGTATAAGCATTCCCTTTCTCTGCAACCTCACCAACATGTGTTATTTTTTGACTTTTTGATAATGGCCCTTCTGCCTGGTGTAAGACGATATCTCATTGTGGTTTTGATTTATATTTCTCTAATGATTAGTGATGTTGAGCATTTTTTCATATGCTTCTTGGTCACATGTATGTCTTCTTTTGAAAAGTGTCTATTCATGTCCTTGCCCACTTTTAATAGAGTTGTTTGGTTTTTGCTTGTAAATTTAAATTCCTTATAGATTCTGGATATTAGACCTTTGTCAGATGCATAGTTAGCAAATATTTTCTCCCATTCTGTAGGTTTTCTGCTTACTCTATTGATAATTTCTTTGCCTGTGCAGAAGCTCTTTAGTTCAAGTAGATATCATTTGTCACTTTTTGCTTTTGTCACAATTGCTTTTGGTGTCTTCATCATGAAATCTTTGCCAGTTCCTATGTCCAGAATAACCTAGGTTATCTTCCAGGGTTTTTATAGTCTGGAGTTTTACATGTAAGTCTTTAATCCATCTTAACTTGATTTTTTTTATATGGTGTAAGGAAGGAGTTCAGTTTCAATCTTCTGCATATGGCTAGCCAGTTAACTCAGCATCATTTATTGAAAAGGAAGTCCTTTGCCCATTGCTTGTTTTTGTTAGCTTTGTCAAATATCAGTTGGTTGTAGGTGAGTGGCATTATTTCTGAGCTCTCTATTCTGTTCCATTGATCTATGTGTCTGTTTTTGTACCAGTACCAAGCTGTTTTGATTACTGTAGCCCTGTAGTATAGTTTGAAGTCAGGTAACATGATGCCTCCAGCTTTTTCTTTTTGCTTAGAGTCGCCTTGATTATTCGGGCTCTTTTTTGGTTCTGTATGAATTTTAAAACAGTTTTTTCTAGTTCTGTGAAGAATGTCAATGGTAGTTTTACAAATGAGGAAGCCAAGGTCGAAGTCAAAGTGAATACATGATAAAATGGATTGCAGAACCAGCTAAGCAACCTCTCAGCATTAGGAGTCCCATAAACATATGTTGAATTAATTAAGCATTACTAACATTTGTATGTAGAGCAACTACTTGGGAAACTATTGTGTGCTGGTAACTTCTGTCTACGTTGTGCCCATGGAGCACAACGAGAGTCCTTGTACTTCAAGAGCAGGCTTTGGGGCTGGCTATGGTGGCTCACACCTGTAATCCTAGCACTTTGGGTTGCCAAGGTGGGTGGATCACTTGAGGCCAGGAGTTGGAGACCAGCCTGGCCAACATGGTGAAACCCCATCTTTAGTAAAAATACAAAAAATTAGCCAGGCATGGTAGTGAACACCTGTAATCCCAGCTACTCAGGAGGCTGAGGCAGGAGAATTGCTTGAACCCAGGAGGTGAAGGTTGCAGTGAGCTGAGATTGTGCCACTGCACTCCAGCCTGGGCAACAGAGGGAGACTCTGTCTCAAAAAAAAAAAAAAAAAAAAAAAAAAAAAAGCAGGCTTTGGACTAGGCCAGCAGGAGCTGTCTCTGGGATGTACTGCAGAGCTAGTCCAGTAGTGTACTACCTCTTCTTCTTAATCAGGAAGATGGAGATCAAGAAGTCACCTCTGAAATTGTTGGTTCCAAGGGCTGCAGCATTCATGCTAGGTCTGCATCAAAATGAAAAGAAAACAAAACAAAAGGAATGTTCTATGCCCTGCCTGTCAACCTGCATGCTGGGATCTTCAGTAATGCAGAAACAGAAAACACCAATGTGTCCACAACTAGTTTTGCCAACTACGGCAAAGAGCAGAAGCCAGCATTACCTCATTCCTGCCTTCTAAATTTCTCATGAGTCCATCTGATCAGTGGAGCATAAGGCATACCTGGACTGTGGCTGCAAAAGAGTCTGGAATTGTAGTTCTTGTCAGTCCAACATAGAAGGAGGATGGGATAGAATATGCATGCCTTTACCACCTTTACCATCCACAGTGAACTAATTCTGTGTTGTTACAATGCTGCACCCTCTGCATGGGAATATGGTGCTAGCATGTCTTGTTTATTTGTGCAGGAGATGGAAAGGTTGTCCCTGATTCATCCACACTTTCCCTTCTAACCTATTGTTGTCTAAAAAATAAAAAAATAAAAATAAAACATGATTGGCATCGAGAACGCCAAAGTTTGGAAAAGAACAAGTAGAACAGAGTAGAGTAATCTGGCTGATGTGGGTTCTAAACCTACTATCTTACTTTTGTCAGCACACTGTCCTGATGAGCCAGACTTCCCAGGCTAGACAATAACAGTCATTATAATCATCTTGCCAGTCAGCCCTGGCTCCTTGTCATCACATAACCATGTGTTTGTGCCAACAGAATGAGCATTCCCAGTCAAATCCTCAGAAAGGCATTCAAAAGATGACATACGGAGTAAAGGGCAACCATAACAGATAAAGGAGCCCATTTCCACTGAGACAAGCTGCCCAAAAGCCACAAATACATAAATATCTGCAGCAAAAAGGACTCAAAGTAATTTATGATGGAGAATCAATTCAAGATGAAATAATTCAATTGTTCGATGAGGAGGAGGACCACGAAAAGCAATATTTCCTGGCACATTATTCAGGGACTCATGAGAAAGGTAGGGAGTGATCCTTAGATTTACACCATGCATGGCAAGAGGAAAGCATGAGGAGAGGACCCTAGTCAATTTGACACCAGAACAAAATCTCCCACTACAACTACCAGGACGAATCGAACCTGAGCTGATCCCCTTGAGCCAAAGAAACTCATCAAGCTTTTTGGCTGTAAAATGGAGGATCTAATATCCGTATCCAAACTTATCTCTCATGTGGCCCATCCCATGAGCTTTTTAAGTTTAGATTTTTTTAAGGTCTAAATTTTGTGTTGCATGTCATGTTTATATTGATATTATCCCTTAAATTTTCATTGTGGAAACAAGTAAAGACACTTTTATTGTACCTTACACAGAGATACATTTCTTTAATACCTTTATTTTACAGGCCAAATTTAATATCCCTAATTCTCTTCCTTCCAATATTTTTATACACTTTAAAAGGAGAGGAAATACAGCAGTGAAAACCTACTCTCTTAGCATAATGATTTAAAAACCTTTACTGCCTGCCTTCTCCTTTGCAGGCATTGAATTCTATGTTTTGCATGAATTAACTCATTTAATACTCACATCAACACTATAAACAAAGCTCTACTAGTTTATAAAAACTGTCAATAAACTAGGTATCAATGGTACGTATCACAAAATAATAAAAGCTATTTATGACAAACCCGCAGCCAATATCATACTGAACCAGCAAAAACTGGAGGCATTCCCTTTGGAATCTGGCACAAGACAAGAATGCCCTCTCACCACTCCTATTTAATATAGTATTGGAAGTCCTAGCTAGGGCAATCAGGCAAAAGAAAGAAATAAAGCGTATTCAATTAGGAAAGGAGGAAGTCAAATTGTCTCTATTTGCAGACGACATGATTGTAAATCTAGAAGACCCCATCGTCTTAGCCCAAAATCTCCTGAAACTGATAAGCACCTTTAGCAAAGTCTCAAGATACAAAATCAATGTGCAGAAATCATAAGCATTTCTATACACCAATAACATACAAAACAGAGAGCCAAATCAAAAGTGAACTCCCATTCGCAATTGCTACAAAGAGAATAAAATACCTAGGAATACAACTAACAAAGGATGTAAAGGACCTCTTCAAGGAGAACTACAAACCACTGCTCAAGGAAACAAGAGAGGACACAAACAGATGGAAAAACCTTCCAAGCTCACGGTTGGGAAGAATCAACATCGTGAAAATGGCCATACTGCCCAAAGTAATTTATAGATTCAGTGCTATCCCCATCAAGCTACCAATGACCTTTTTCACAGAACTGGAAAAAACCACTTCAAATTTCATACGGAATCAAAAGAGAGCCTGCATAGCCAAAACAATCCTAAGCAAAAAGAACAAAGCTGGAGGCATCATGCTGCCTGACTTCAAACTACACTACAAGGCCACAGTAATCAAAACAGCATGGTACTGGTACCAAAACAGAGACATAGACCAATGGAACAGAACAGAGGCCTCAGAAGCAACACCACACATCTACAATCATCTGATCTTTGACAAACCTGACAAAAACAAGCAATGGGGGAAAGGATTCCCTTTTTAACAAATGGTGTTGGGAAAACTGGCTAGCCATGTGCAGAAAGCAGAAACTGGACCCCTTCCTGACATATTACACTAAAATTAACTCCAGATGGATTAAAGATCTAAACATAAGACCTAACACCATAAAAATCCTAGAAGAAAACCTAGGCAAAACCATTCAGGACATAGGCATAGGCAAGGATTTCATGACTAAAAACACCAAAAGCAATGGCAACAAAAGCTGAAATAGACAAATGGGATCTAATTAAACTCCAGAGCTTCTGTACAGCAAAGGAAACAATCATTAGAGTGAACTGGCAACCAACAGAATGGGAAAAAGTTTTTGCAATCTACCCATCTGACAAAGGGCTAATATCCAGAATCTACAAAGAACTAAAACAGATTTACAAGCAAAAAACAAACAAACCTATTCAAAAGTGGGTGAAGGATATGAACAGACACTTTTCAAAAGAAGACATATATGAGGCCAACAAACATATGAAAAAATGCTCATCATCACTGGTCATTAGAGAAATGCAAATCAAAACCACATTGAGATACCATCTCACACCAGTTAGAATGGTGATCATTAAAAGATCTGGAGACAACAGATACTGGAGAGGATATGGAGAAACAGGAACACTTTTACACTGTTGATGGGAGTGTAAATTAGTTCAACCATTGTGGAAGACAGTGTGGCGAATCCTCAAGGACCTAGAAATAGAAATTCCATTTGACCCAGTTATTCCATTACTGGGTATATACCCAAAGAATTATAAATTGTTCTATTATAAAGACACATACACATATGTTCATTGCGGCACTGTTTACAATAGCAAAGACCTGGAACCAATCCAAATGTCCATCATCAACAAACTGGATAAAGAAAATGTGGCATATATACACCATGGAATACTGCATAGCCATAAAAAAAAGATGAATTCGTGTCCTTCATAGGGACATGAATGAATCTGGAAAACCATCATTCTCAGCAAACTGACACAAGAACAGAAAACCAAACACCATATGTTATCACTCATAGGTGGGTGTTGAACAATTAGAACACGTGGACACAGGAAGAGGAGCATCACACACTGTGGTCAGTAGCAGGGGGCTAGGGGAGGGACAGTGGGGGTGGGGAGAGTGGGGGAGGGATAATGAGGGGAGAAATACCAGATATAGGTGATGGGGGGATGAAGGCAGCAAACCACCTTGCCATGTATGTACCTATGCAACAATCCTGCATGATCTGCACATGTACCCTAGAACCTAAAGTACAATTAAAAAAAAAAAAAAAAGCCCTACTACCATCCTCATTTAGGGAGTTATGGAAACCAAGACACGGACAAGTTAAGTAACACACCCAAGGTCACACAGATAGGGGTGCTGGAAACAGGCAGTTTCACTGGGTCTGATCTTCAAACTTCATCACCATCCTTTATTTCATCATTCACTCTGTTTTCAATAAGCATCTAAGGAATACCTTCTAAGGTGATACCCTCTTCTGAGAGCAAAGTGAGGCAAGAGAAGACCCAGACACTAGTTTTACAATGTGTACCCTCCAACTGGGGGATTGTAGTATATAAACAGGTCATCTGGCCCCAGGTCCCCCACTCTTGACTACTATGTATCCTGCCATTAAAGATAACTCATTTGTTTTTACTTCTTTGATTACTACAAAGCTGCACTTTTCCATAGCAATGAGTAATATTGCCAGTTTACTTCTGAAACTTGTTAGTTTTTCTTCCCCTGCTGGGAAATGGTTCCCCAGGAAGATTCCAAGTGTTTCAAAGGCATAATTTATACACAGACCTTAAGAGTGCACATCAGCTGGTGGTTTGAGGTTCTTTCTGTTTTGCTTTGCTTTTCAAAAGATGGAAGGGGGCCAAGCAGGCATTTCAAAATAGCTGAAGTCCAAGGAAATAGAAATCAATTCAAATTAACACAAGTATTTACTGGGGTGCTTTTTAAATCTTACAAATGTTGAAATGTTTAAGGAAGGAAAATGAATTATGGTGACAGTGTATTTGTTAATAGTTTTTGGTTGCAGGCAGCAAGGTTGCATGCAGCAAAAATTAACTGAGCTGATTTAGGCAGAATGGGTATTTGCAGGGTGTCTCATAGAACCAAAGGAGGAATTAAGTTGGTCCTCAGGGAGGGAATGGAAACAGGAACCAGAAAGGAGGTAAAACAAAATTTTAAAAGGCTGTGTGTATGTGTGTGTACATGTGTGAATGCATGCGCATTTGCATGTGTGCACACATGCATACCCATAGACTGGTTTTTCTGCTTCTTCATGTGACATCTAACCTTAAAGATCATTCACTTAAATGTTATCATTTCAAGAACACTCAGACTCCAACTAACTGTCTTTCAGTACCAATTTAAGCTCCCAGAAGAGAATCTCATTGGCTCAGTTTGGGTCATGTGTACAATCCTGATCTAAACCATTTTAGCCACAGTGGGTATGGTCACACGTCATAATCAAGGCTTCCGAGGATCACCCCACAGATCCAATCTTTCAACAAATACGTATTAAGTGTCTACTAGACTGGATGTTGGGGACACATCAGTGATCACATGGATGTTTGCATTCTTCTGGACAGTTCTTAAAGGGAAAATATTGTTTATGACCTACACAAACTCCCAAAAGATTACTACCATATAGTCTCTAAGTTTTTAAAAATTATTTTACATCCTGAAAACTCATTACTTCATAGAGTTTCTTAAAATCCTAATCCCTAATCTCAATCTTTAGCCTGTATGCATTCACTCCTGTCCATTTTCACACTGCTATAAAGACATACCCGAGACTTGGTAATTTATAAAGAAAAGAGGTTCAATAGGCTCATGGTTCTGCGGGATGCACAGACATCTGCTTCTGGGGAGGCCTCAGAAAATTTACAATTTACAGTCATGGCAGGAGGCAAAAGGGAAACAAGCACATCTTACGTGGTGAGAGCAGAAAGAAGAAAGAGAGCAAAGTGGGGAAGCACTATCCACTTTCAAATAACCAGATCTCATGAGAACTCACTTACTATCATGAGAAAGAAAAGGGAAAATCCGCTCCCCTGATCCAATCACCTCCCACCAGGTCTCTCCCACAACATTGGGGATTACAATTCAACATGAGATTTCGGTGGGAACACAGAGCCCAAACCTAATCAACTCTTTTCTTTCAACAACCTTTATTAAAGTCTTTTAGTGTGTTAGATGCAAACCTGGATGTTGACAGACTAGAATTCCCTAGGCTTGAAGGTCTTAACTCTCTTATGAATTATGAACAAAATTATTCAGATTTATGAACAAAATTTTTCCAGACATTTACTAAGGTGCAAAGACAAACATATATGAGAAATACTGGGGGGGGACTAAAAGGCAAGGAGGCACATTGAACCCTGGGGCCAGGAAGGGCTGATAAGGTAATTTTGTGCTAGTTTAAATTTATATAGAAGGTACTAGAAAGAATACAAAACTTATATAGAAGGTATTAGAAAGAATACAATGAAAGCCTAGGTACATGGTGTACATTAGCACTGTTGGAAACCCTGGTGTCTTGAGTTTCATTTTAACAACATGTCATGTTCTAACCTTATTCGGAAATGCCCTGTAATTGCTATCATCCTTCTGGTGGATCAAGGCTTAGAGTGTGGTTGGTGCTCCTTAATTCTTCATAATTATTCTTAAGACCTCAACCATTCAGTACTTTGGACTAGGATCTGGGACTGGGCCCCACCAAAAAACTAAACCATTTGCAACTCTCATTTAGAAGGGTGGCATGCATAACAACTGCACCCAAGCAATAGACCCTGAAGACCATCCTTCAACTGCCTTAGCAAGGCCTAAAATATTTTAAAATTAACCATCGTAATATTTCATTATTCCTACACTTAAACACCACTTTCCTTTTCAATAAAAAACATCTAAGTTTTGTTCTGGATCTCTTTGCATTCTGAATTAAAGATTCTTCTGAATCACTCTAGGATCAGAATTGTAAGATTTTTCCTACAGTATGATATCATTTTATCATGTTTGGTTCTGACATACCATTTCAAAGATTAATGGTTTTTCAGTTATTTTGGGTCTTCTATCTATACCAAGCTCTCATTCTGAAAGCTTGGTGCAGATGTCTTTTAAATCTCACCATAAGGCATCAGAAGAAAAAACTATATCACTATAGATTTCATATAGATTTCATACTCTTTTCTTAGATAACTGATTCTCAAACTTCAGAGCGCACCGGAAACACTTGGCAGGCTTGTTAAAACACAGATTTCTGGGCTCCACCCCCAGAGTTTCTGATTCAGAAGGTCTGGGATGGACCTCAAGAATTTGTGTTTCTAGGTCAGGCATGGTGGCTCACGCCTATAATCCTAGCACTTTAGGAGGCCAAGGCGGCCGGATCGCTTGAGGTCAGGAGTTTGAGACCAGCCTGGCCAACATGGTAAAACCCCATCTCTACTAAAAAATACAAAAATTAGCCAGGCATGGTGGCATGACTGTAATCCCAGCTACTCGGGAGGCTGAGGCACAAGAATTGCTTGAACCTGGGAAGTGGAGGTTGCAGTGAGCCAAGATTAGGCCACTGCACTCCAGCCTGGGAGACTCTGTCTCCAAAAAAAAAAATGTGTTTTAGCAAGTTCCCCAGTGATGCTGATGCTGATGCTGTGGACTAGGGGCTACACTTGAGAACCACTTTCCTTAGGTCTTCTCTAAGGTCTTCCATCAAAAGGCATTATTCTTGCCATCAAGAATAATGATTGTGTCATAGCACATTCTATTAAACTTATTTTCAGCTGATCAGATAAATTAATTTTTTGTGGAAACTACTAAAAATTTTTTGGCTAGTTGTGTCAACTAGAGATCTCTTGTATGAATATTCAATTAAAATTTTACCAATCTTCCATCAATGTAAAAATCCTGCATTCACTTTTCACACAAGTGTAATTATATCAGTGCAAAAGAAAGTACATGCATTCTTATGTAACTTCTGTTTTAAAATGATGTAGGTGGCAGAAACAGTAATAATAGCATCCGAGCAATGCATTTCCTTCCCAAACTGGTGCTTTTGAACTTAACATCTTTAACAGCTTTAGGATTGGCAGCATAATATTAAAAATTTTTTGTTATTGTGGTAAAATACATATAACATAGAATTTCTCATCTTAATCATTTTTAAGTGTACAGTTCAGTAGCACTTAATACATTCACACTGTTGTGCAGCTATCACCATCATCCATCTCCAGAAATCTTTTCATCATATAAAACTGAAACTCTGTAACCATTAAAAAACTAATCCCCATTCTCCCTGTCCCAGAGCCAGGCAACCGCCATTCTCCTTCTGTCTCTCTGAATTTGCTACAATTTCTTAAAGTGCCTAAGTGGATAAATGCAAACCAATTGAGACTTTAAACTAGCCTAGCATAAAGATATACCTATAAATCATTTGCAGGAGAATAGAAAACACGGGCAGACCAGTACAAGATTTATCAAAGCATGTGGTGGTGAAAATTTCCTACTAAATGATATTGTTGTTAAGTAATCTGCCGTAACACCCTCTCACCCTCTTCCCACACTGCATGTCTCATTTCTCACTAGGTGCTAAATGGTTTTTGTAGCATTCATCTCCTTAGACTTAGGAACTCTAATGATCCAGTAACAACAGCAGAATACCAAAATACCATGAAGGCCATCATTTATTTTCTTTTACTTTTTTCTTTTCCCCTCATCTTTGAGACCCTGACATTACTGAAGAGTCTGAGCAGAATCATGTCATCAGTATCAGGTGTAGAATGAAACCTGCAACAGGCCAAAACTGGCTGATAACGCAGGCCAGGTTTGTGAGGTCGCAGCACAGAAGTGAGCCAGCATTCCTCTGGATGCCTGGATGCAGAGTTCAAAGGAAACATCCAGCACATTCTAACTTTAGTTTGATTTACTGAAAAGTCTACCCAGGCCAAAGGTAGATTTTTCAGTAAATTAATAATCCCTGAGTGACATCCGATGAGTTCTTTCAAAGACATTTTCCTTCACCCTGCCCCCGACCCCTGACCTACTTTTCATTCCTTGCCAAATGAATGGAGCCCATCATAGTGACTTTTCCATTAAGATTTGGCCTCTCTTCACTAAGCAGAGACCTTGAGGACATCAGATAATCAATTTACACTTAGGTTTTTCTGCAAAAGTGGAACATTTTGATGCCTTTAATTTTATATTATTGACTTTAGCAAAGTTTGCCTTAAGAAAAATGCTAAAAATATAGGTTCAAGTGAAAGCAAGTGTTTCATAAACACATTGTGTGTTTATTCAAATAAGAAGCTCCCAAATTGTATTCTTAATGCTATATTTTTCTTTCCCTAATAATATAGAAGAGTAATATTATTAATAAGTCAACAGTGAAAACTTATTGGTAACTATAAATATACAGTTGAAAGCCTAATTGTGAGATTAAGCTGTATATTGCATTGTAATTAAAGAGGAAATACTAAGCTGGGATGAAGGCAAAGAACTGATATTTACTGAACCCCTATCATGTTCTGGGAACTCTACTGAGAGCTTGTGCTTAATTTCATTTAGTACAACTACAACAATTACTATCCCCCAATTCTGTAGATGAGTAACTTGTTCAAGGTCACATAGTTGATAAATGACCAAATTAGAATTCAAATCTTGCTTTTGTATGCATTTGTTCATTCAAAATTAGTTATTGGGCACCTACAAAGGGCCAAGTGCAGAGGGTCCCATCATTACTCTTCATAAAAGTCCTAATATGTGCAAAGCACTCCTTTATGTGAACTATAAAGAGTTCTCATGCCAACCTACATTCCCAGGAGATGTTACTGTCTTTATATTGACTATAGAAGTTAAAGAGGTTAAATAATTCATCCAAAGTCACAAGGCTAGGAAGTGAAGAAGCTAAGTTTTGAATCTAGATCCATTTGTTTCAAAAGGCAATGCTTTTAATTATTGTGTTTTAATCAATCTCTGTTACGGATTGAATGTTTGTGTCCCCCCCACAAAATTCATATGTTGAAGCCCAAACTCCCACTGTAATGGTATTAGGAGGTAGAGCCTCTGGGAGGTGATTAAGATTAGATGAGGTCTTGAGGATGGAGCCCCCAAGAATGGAATTAGTGCCCTGCTAGAGTTCCCAGAGAGCTGGCTTCCACTCCCTGCTCTCTGCCATGTGAGGATACAACCAGAAGACAGTCATCTGCAATCCAGAAAGTGAGCCCTCACAAGGCATCAGATCTGCCGGCACTTTGTTCTTGAACTTTCCAGCCTCCAGAACTTTGAGAAATAAATTCCTGTTGTTTAATCCACCCAGTCTATGGTATTCTGTTGTAGCAGCCTGAACTGACTGAGACTCTCTGAGCCTCAGTCTCTTTGCCTACAAAATAGGGCTCATAGCAGCTCTATTCACAACAGCTAAAAGGCAGAAACAACTCCAGTGTCCATCAAGGGATGAATGCAGTAACAAAATGTGGTCTATCCATATGGTAGAATATTATTTAGACACAAAAAGAAATAAAGTACCCAACACAGGCTACAACATACATGAACCACAAAAACATTATGCTAAGTGAAAGAAGCCAGACACAAAAGACTATATACCATTTAATTCCATTTATAGATATGTCTAGAATTCTAGAGACAAAAAGTAGATCAGTGGCTGCCAGGGGCTGGGGCAGTGACTGCTAATGGATACGGAGGTTTTTGGGGGGTGATAAATGTATTCTGGAATTAGGTAGTGGAGATGGTTGGACAATCTTGTGAATATACTAAAAAAACACTGAATTGTTCAATTTAAAATGGTGATTTTTGTAGAATACAAATTATATCTCAAAAACAAATAAATTAGCAAATATAGGACTAATATGAGTACCTAACTCCTAGGATTGTTATGAAAATTAAATGAAGCAATTCCAGGGAAGTACTTGGCACAGAATCTAGGCTCATTAAGGCCCTCACCAAATGTCAACCTTTAAAAACTAGGGAAAGGGCTGGGTGGTGTGGGTGGTCACAGCCCTGTGGCGAATAGATCACTCCCTGCCCTTTGATCCTTCCTCCGTTGTTCTTCTGTCCATGGAGCCTCAGAGCCCCTGCCCCATTGCTGGTTCCCCAACCTGATCACAAACCCTTGCTGCCTCCTGTTCTGCAGATACTACCTTCCCCTGCCTCCCCACCCCCACCTCACCACCCACCTTCCTCCCAGTGAGAGCAAAGCAGGATCAGTGTTTATGTGTTCTTTTTCTGGGGATATGATTCCCTTGTTGCAGCTTCACCTGATGCTGCCAACTGAACATCAGAACTCACGACCTGGAACAAGGGGATAGATAGGAAATTCCAGGACATGCAAGGTTTTTTAACAAATGACTGGAGGAGAGGAGAAAGAAAAGAACCTCTCTCTCAAGGAAATGTGAAAATAAATGTGAATATGCAAGCTGTATTTGCGGAACCACAAAGAAATCAAATAGCTCACCAGATCCCTATGGAGAGAAGAAAGGAAAGACAAGTGTGCAGGAGATGATGAGGGGTCTCCTCGGACCTTCTGTGATGTTTGAACATCATGGGACTCTTCCTGAAGGATTTAACTGAGGCAATGCCATGATCAGAATTCTACTTTTGAAAAAATATTCTTGCACCATGAAACAAATAACAAGGGCATCAACAAAAAAGACATGCAAGGGGAAAAAGTGGGCAATGCTGAGTCCAGTTTGGGTCATTTCGAGTTGGATGTGTATTGAGAGTGGAGGTGGAGCTTTCCGGAAGAGACTGGGTGGCTCAGTTTGGAGTATCAGAGGGAGTCCTTGGAGACAGGATGCAAACAACCCAGGTAGAAGAGGAAGCAGGAGTATGGTTGAGATCTCCAAGGGGGGAAGCAGAATAAGACACAAAATGGACTGTGGAAGGAATTCCAGCCAACTCTGACATTGAAGGGTGGTGAGAAGAGAGCAGGGTCTCAGCACACAGCACATGTTAACAGCCACTGTTGCCAGAGTCTGGTGTTCAAATCCTAGCTCTTCTAATTCCCAGCCATAGAATTTTTTTTGAAAAGTTCTGTGCTTTTTTTTTCACATCTGTATTTCACCCCCACCGAGTACTGAAAACATCATCAATTTTCAACAGTTTTCAAATTTTCAATTTTCAAAACTCTTCACTGCATATATTTAAATATGAACAAATGTTGGGATGGGCAAGTAGGTGTATAGCTGGCATGCAGAAATCACCTGACTCTAGCATCATCGGTTTAGCCCACCAATGTATTCATAGATTGTGCTTATTTTTTGTTTTTCATTTTGAAATTTCCATCCAGTTTTACAATGTTGCAGAGCAAATTAGACAAGGAACATATGTTGCGCAATTTGTGTGGTCACTGCACATAATTGTGATTGTCCCATCTCAAACTTAAGGGCGAATGTTTTCACCCCTGTAAAGCTAAAGGCACAACATAAGCAACTTGTGCCAGAATGCTTCAGTTGCGTTCAGAAAACTAGTCACCTGTCTCCCAGCTTCTTCTTGCTGACTTAGCTCACTCTTTTTTAATTCAGCAAATGATTGCCTAGCAGCCTAAACAATAAGGAAGGAAGAGCCCAACAGTGGCCATATTTTGAACTATCACGCCAAGAAATTATTTGCTTTTTCTGAAACCTGTATTTAAAAAGAAAAAAACTAGTTTAAAATATTGCTTGTCTCCACGTATTCAAATTGAGAAGATGTAAAGGAATACATTAAATCAGTTTTTTAAAGATATGCCCATTAAAGACACATTCAGACGTGATTGAGCACTTAAACTCTTTATCGTAAATGGGAGCCTTCCTTAAATACCTCTGATTATCACCTCGGGTAACCTGTCAGTTTCATCAGAACCAAATATAGCCCCAGATTCCCTCTTCCCTTCTGCCTGAGAATCCTGAACTAAGAAACACGCAGCCATCTGGTTCGCCTTTGGAATTGCTGTGTATTATAATATACAATCACATGTGATAAAAGAAAATGCAGGAAACATATGGTGCAAGAGTCCAAAGGTATTTGAATGATTACACCAAGAGCCACTTTTAGCTTACTTTATACACGGACAGAATTTTAAAAAAATTCTGCAAAGTCATTTGCAACAGTATATTTGTTTGCCCAGCATGATTGCATTCGTAATCCACTCTTTTGATGTTAAATCAGAAAGTAACAGTGGAGCGGGGCGGACCATAAATCAACAGGTTACAACTGCGTCTCTCCAGCATTCTCCTCCACTCAGAATGTCATGTCAACGGGCACATATTGAGGCAATTCTATAAATTGGGTTATCTTGGGAAGGGGAGAAATGAGCAAGAGAAAAAGGATGGAAAAGAGCATAGCAAGCTCAAAGAAGTTCTGCATTCCTGATAAGGATCAAGACTCCTCAGTCTTTGTGATTTACTATGTCCATAGTATCGTCTACCCTGGTAGACACCTTGGCTCCAGATTTTTTAGGATGTATGTTTTTAGTTCAGTGACACTCAATAACAGCATGGTAGGACTGATTTACCTTGATTACAGAAGAAAATCATGTATTTTCCCCTATAACATTTTATTTGCTTTCCAAAGCAGAATCTTCATGTGTTCTCTCAACCCAAGACTTCTAAACATTATCTTATTTTTTTTATTTAGCAATTACTTATATAGTGTTTACCACATGCCAGGCATTGTTCCAGTGGCTTGCACATATATTAATCTTTGTAATATAAGTCATTTAATACTAAAAACAACCATATGACATAGGTGAAATTATTCTCATTTGCAGATAGGAAAATTGAATCAGAGAAGTAACCTGCCACAAATCATGAGGTGGCAGATGTGGTACTCAAATCCATTTCTTGAATCATTATGTCTGAAATAAGGAAAAGAAACATATTTGGTTATCTCAAGTAAAAGGGGGTATCTTATAATACACATGGGCTGATTGGAATTAACCCTGGAATCTGAGAGCTTCTAGTCAGTTTTAGGGACTAGAATTCTCTCTCTCTGCCTCTGTCACATGCATCATGATCTATCTCTCCCAGAATCTCGCCTTCTCCCTGCATGTCTGTGACCCTATGCCTCCAGCTTACTTGCGGACTCCTACTCTTCCTCACAGATCCTCTCTTTTCAGCATTGCCTCTCTCTCTCTCTCTCTCTCTCTCTCTCTCTCTCTCTCTCTCTCTCTTTCTCTGATTTTGACTTAAAATTCTCCAGAAAATGGCAGGTAGCTGTGTCAAGCCAGGACACATTGCAGTTCCCTGGACAGTCTGGTGTTGCCCTCTCTTGAGTGAAGCCCACCCTTGCCGACTGGACTAATTAGATGTGTGGGCTAACTAGTCTCCAGAGAGGGTCCCCGATAGTTCTTCCCATCCCAGATGTGGCTGCCACACCTCCCAGTGAGAGATGAGTCTATTTCCCCCTTCCCTCGAATCTGGGCTGGACTTGTGCTTGGTTTTTGCATGTGACAAAAGACACACTGTGGGACTTCTGAGCCCAGGACTAATACTGACAGTTTTAATTTCCACCTTCCTTCTGGAAATAAGCCACCATCTTAGAAGTCTAACTACCATCTTAGAAGTCTAACTACCTAGATTAGAAAGAGCCCAACCCCTTGCACCATGTTGCAAGGTAGACCAAACTACCCATATAGAGACAAAAAAAAAAAAAAAAAAAAACAATAAAAATAAAGGAGAAAGAGAGAAAGGGGAGAGAGAAAAAGAGACTAATTGACCTACTGGAGGAACACTGTGGCCCCAAACATATAAGCAAAGCTTTCTTGGAGGTTCTGGCCCAGCCCACTGCCAGGTGATGCAACCAAATAAATGACCCTAACTGATACACATGGAACAGAAGAGCCATCCATCTGAGCCCTGCCCAAATTCCTGACCCATGGAATTGTGAGAAATACCTACCAACAGGGCCATAAATGAAGCCCAGGAGAAGCAAGGACCCCTGGTTGCAACAGGACCTGCCTTTCTCTCCTTAGTCATTCCTGTCTCACACCAACCCCGTGAGCTAGTTAGGCTTTTCCCAGCATTAGTAAGACTGCTAATGCAACTTCTGTAGAGTCACTTATCTAAGATCAAAATTGGCTTCCATATCCCTGCTCTTTTCTCTATATCATTCTGCTTCCCTTTCACTGACAAGGAATTTGTCCCCAAAGCCACACGACCCAGCTTCCCAGGCACCAGAAGCAAACTTGTCTGGACACATGGGCATGACTGTTTATAATCTCCCACATCTCACATTGCCAGGCAGCAGCCCCAGTGTGCTTCACCAGAACCAAATTAGGGCCCACTCTTACATCCCTGAAGAGCTAAGCGAGAAACCTCGTTTACAGTGGAACTGCCGCCACCATCTTCAACATCAGCTGCAAACATTTATTCACCCTAACTATATGTGGAATTCTGTGCTAGTAGCCAAGGATACAAAGAGATTAAAACTCTAAGGCCAACATCATGGAGGTTAATGGAGGAGGCAGATAAATACATAAACCATAAGAAGTAACACAAGGTAACATATGCAAAATTGCTGAAAGACTTGTATTGTAAAATAAGAGTTTGGGAACTTGGATAAGACATTGGGATCAGTACAGGAATCCCTCTTAGAATGCAGAAGAATGAGCTACAGTCTAAGGAGTAGAACTTGAAGTTTTCAAGAAGAAGGAGTAGTTCAGAACTCTAAGGACTGAACTTGTTTTAAAAATATATAACTATTTAAATTATTTGAAGTTACTCAACGTTAAAAACAGATCTGGATTAATTTAATTACATAGATAAAATTCCTCCAAATAAGTATAAGCCTTCAAATTAAGTTGCACGGTTTCTGTAGCATAGTGGTTATCACGTTCGCCTGACTAAGTTGCATGAACAACTCTAGAAAGCAGGATAGTCAGTTAACTGAGTAAGCAAAAAGAGAGCCTCTTGAGAGATCCTGGGCTGGTTGTCAGAGAATGTGGAAATCAGAACCAGTTACCCTCACAAAAAGCAAAGGAGTTGATTTGTCAGATAGTGAGAGCTCTTCCCATCCAAGGACATTGGATACATTTCCTCAGCCCCACTCTGACTTTTGTGACTTGGTGGTGGTCATCTTCCAAGCATGCTGCTGGGCTCTCATCTCAGCCTCACACTAGGTCTCTCCATTTGGTTTGCTCCAGGTTTTCTCTGCAGAACCAGGAGGTCACTAAATCCCCCGTGTGGGCACCGCCTAGAAGTACCAGGGGTCAATGTGCTTGGAACAAACTTTAAGGAGGAATGGGAGTTAGTAGGTACATGCATTCCTCTCCCATGCTCCAGAGCAACAATTCTGAGACATGTTCTATACAGTTCCTTCTGAGTCCCTGGTAAAACCAAGCCCCAGTTTTGCACAGCTATAACCCCCTCATTAATGCACTCTTTATTAGTTTATCCACCGTCATTTTCTCCCTCTCCCTCCTCTCTCACTCCAGCTTCCTGCAGTCACCTCTCAAAACACCTGCACCTAAGTCTTTATCACAGACGCTAATCTCAGAGGCTAAGAGATAGCTGCAAACCAAGGAAAAGAAAAGATAAAGTTCTGAAGGGAGACTATACACCTTGGGTGAAAAGTGAGAGGTTGACTAAAACCAGAAGGTTTTTACAAAGACAACCCTCCTAGATCCATGTTGCCCCATAGCTGACCTTGCATAAAGGGGGCTCTACCAATTCATTACATGTTGAAGAAATGAGCAACAGTTGGCTGAAATCAGAACACTGCAGTTAGGGCACTCTTCAAGAAAGTCTCTTTTAATAAAGGATGAAAAATATAACAAACTATTGATGCACACAACTTGGATAGATCTCAAGGGTATGCTGAGTGTAAAAGCTAATCACAAAAGGTCACATACTATGATTCCAATTATATAACCACCTTGAAGTGGTTATATACAAAATTATAGTGAGGGAGAACAGATCAGCAGTGGCAAAGAGTTAGGGATGCAAGGAGAGCGTGACTATTAAATGGTAACATGAAGGAATTTCCTTGTGGTGATGGAACAATTCTATTCCAACAATTCTGTTCTGTATCCTGATTGTGATGGTTACTTGAATCTACACGTGATGAAATCTCACAAAAATAAACACACGACACACACACACACACACACACACACACACACACACACACGAATACATTATTAGTACCAGTGTTAATTTCCTGGTCTTGTGAATGCACTATCTTTATGTAAGTTATTATAATTGGGGGGAAGTTGAGTGAAGGGTACACAGGAACTCTCTGCACTATTTTTCTAACTTCATGTAAGTTTAAACTATTTCAAAATAAAAAGCTATAAAACTGAAAATTATTTTTTTAAATGGAATGCCAAAAGCCAAGAAAAGAAGGAGTAGGAGGAGAAATACAGCCAGTTTTTCCTTTTTTTCCCCCCTCACAGGGCTATGTCAAGGGAGGGCCTGCCCCAGGATGTCCAGAGTAGACATTATCAGTTATTGTGATGTTTGTTACTCCAGGCACCTAATAAGCTAAGAATTTAGTGAAGGCATTTATTCTACTGCTTAAGATATAGGAATTGAAGAATTATCTGAGCATTTTTTATTCGTAATTCCCCTTGGCCTCAACTGCTAAAGAGAATTCTAACTTGGCTGAACGTGATTTCGTTAAAACAAAGAGGCTGATATCAGTGACCAGGAAACCAGTCTTTGATCAGGGCATCATCCAGTGAACTTTATGTAACAATTGCATTGAACCTGATCGTGATGAAAAGGATATGTGCCTGCCATATGCATGGTTTCTGAACAGAAGGCTATGAGTCTGAAATGTAGGTGCACATGTGCATGTCTGAGAGTACCAGGGCATAAGGAAGTATTTGACTAGAAGCCATATGAAGGGATGGACAGTTGGGACCAGGTGGTGAGGAAAAGACTAGCAGTCCTGTGATGAGAGACTAAGTCACTGAGAGCAGATGTTAGAAACCAAAAGTAAGTTATTTGGAAGGAAGGCAGAATTTGCAGAGAGCCTGTTGAGCTAAATCTTTTCACACAAGTAATTAGGCACGTCATCAATGGGAAACGTTTAACAATATTTTAAAAATTATTTTAACATTCTAAATGTTAATGAAACAAAAAACATTCAAGTTATTAGATTTTTAATTTAAAAATTCTCAAAGGTATACATTCCACGGCCACCTCTCTTTTTGCTAAGCACTGCATATTTATTACTGCATGAACATTCTCATAATCTTATGCATAGATAACCATTTCATTAATTCATTCAACAAAATATGTACTGAACGCCTTCTCTATCTGGTGCTGGGTTTCAGCAGAGACTAAGTTAGACCAATTAGCTGTCCTCATGAGCCAGTAGACTCACTTTTAAAGAAAATGAGTATGAGATGCATTCTGCTGAGAGAATGTGTCCAGTGCTGCAGAGACAACCTAAAGCAGTACGTGAAGAGCCACTCACATAGAGGAATTATCACAGATACAGGAGAATCAGGAGAAATGAAAGAAGGAATTTTAGGAAGGAGAAGATAGTTGACATTGTGGAACACTTTGGAAATCTGAGGAAATAGCCTACAGATGGGTGACAAGGAGGTTGGTGAGAATCCTGCTCAGTGCACATTCAATAAGAGGGTCATTTAGCAGTGTAGCTGATGAGAAGGAAAAGCAGTCAAACATCAGCTCTTTCAAGATTTTGTAAATTAAAGGAAGGAGGAGGACAAGAAAGCAAATCAGGGACCATCCTGCAGAGGCAACTGGTAGATGGTGCTATCTTTAACATAGTAAAGTCAAAAGAAAACAAGAAACTGAGGCAGAAGAAAGAGGAGAATTACCCTGGCATTTCTCTCACCCTTCAGTGTCTAACGTGGTCTCCCACTGGTTGAAAGTAACTGGAAGCCAGTGGGCAGGGGGAGCCTAGGAAATGTAGTCTGCAGGGGTCAGAGTAGAGCAAGGAAGGTTGGGGGAATGGGTCTGATATGGTTTAGATGTTGTCCCCTCCAAATCTCATGTTGAAATTTGATCCTCAGTGTTAGAGGTGGGGCCTGGTGGAAGGTGTTGGGGTCAAGAGAGCAGATCCCTCATGAATGGCTTGGTACTGTCCTCATGGTGATTAGTGAGTTCTTGCTCTATTAGTTCCTATAAGATCTGATTGCTAAAAAGAGCCTGGCACCTACCTCCCCCTCTCACTCTTTCCTCTGTCTCCCCATGTGATGCCTGCTCCCCTTCCTCTCTACCATGAATGGAAGCTTCCTGAGGTCCTTACCAGAAGCAGCTGCTAGTGCCACTTCTTGCAGAACTGCCTACAGAACTGTGAACCAAATAAACCTCTTTATAAAATACCCAGCCTCAGATATTCCTTTATACGCATGCAAACAGACTAAGACAAGGTCTAAGCTTTAGCAAAAAGTCATTCCCTCCTTAGGACTGGAGGATCAAAGTGAGGTGATGGTGCAGCCAGAGCCCAGGAGCTGGAGCAGCCTGGAAGGAAATGGAACCATGGCAAGGACTTGCCCAGGAGAAGCACATCCATGGAAGGAGGTGCTTTCTGCTGGGAGATAGAATCTAGGAGGCAGTACAGCCACATGTAGGCCTTTTGGAAGATGATTTCTGAGATTTAGGAAAATTCATGGCTTTGTATTTGGCAAATTCACGTTTAAAAAAAAAAAAACATTACGGCAGGACTCAGCCAGTATTTTACCTTGGAAATAACATACGCATTTTTTTTTTATGATTTCTCTAGTCCCTAGAAACTATAAGGGCTCATCTGGCCCCTTAATCTATATGACATTTTTATGACAATTAAAATATCACCCCAAGGAGAGTCTTTTGTTCAATTGTCAGATTTTATTGGGCTAACATAAAGCTAACAAAGCAAAATAAAATTATACAGCTAATATTATGTTTAAAACATCAATTTATTACATTTAAAGCTATACTTCAAAAATAAATACATTGGCCTTTGGTGTCAACCAAACAAAATCAATCACACAGATGTTTAATATCTGATTATAATTTTTCCCTACCAGTAAGTTTCTTTGTCTGGACAAGAGATAAGAAGATTCATCCTGCCAAACATCATAAGAATTTTAATGGCAACTCAAACTAACTTTATGTCCTTTTGCCATCCCTTGCAGAAGTTGTGTGTAAATAAATCTAACTCCTTCCAAAGTGAAATTGTATATCTTTTGGGAGGGGAGTAACTTCTCTCTTTTTCCTTGGACTTTGAACTGCGGAGTTATACACACTTGGGGTCAAACTATCATTCCAGCACTTGTCACTATATGACTTTGCAAGTTGTTGAAGCTTTGTA
The DNA here is from genome assembly GCA_036589455.1 of Ateles fusciceps. NCBI lineage: Eukaryota > Metazoa > Chordata > Mammalia > Primates > Atelidae > Ateles > Ateles fusciceps. Next base: position 51,474 of record JAZHEH010000202.1, read on the forward strand.
AGTATCAGTTCTTTGTTTGCTAAAAATAAGCAAACAAGTAAATAAATGCTGACCATTAATCTCTGTAAAGCACTTAGAACAGTAACTCACCCATAATAAGTATTCAAATAATTGCTAGCTGCTTTCATTTCTCTGGAATCGCTAACTTTTCTCCAAAAACTCACTGCCTTATTGATCCAGTTTGATTGCCAGTCAATGATATTTGGCCAAAAATATTTAGCTTTGTCTCAGGGGATCACACATCTTTGTGTGGTCTAGTATGTGTTAAATCTAGCTAAACTACAGAACCACCAGGGAGTTTTAAAAATACAATTTCCCAAGCCCAATCCCAGGTCCACTGAATTGTAACCCTCAAGGACAGAGACCTAGATCTACATTTTTAACAAGTCCCCCAAGAAAGCTCTTAAGCAGGTAGCTCAGAAGATATATACAGCTTGTGTTGTTGCCACTCATGAGGCAGGGTTATTAATCAACTTGACTATGTCCCTCACCCGAAATCCATAAGTGCTTCTCACACCTCTATACAATATCTAAACTTCAGCTTTTCAGAAGACAATCTCAAGAAAACACAAGAAATGCATCCCCCCCACTCCATTTTTTTTTTTTAATGAACTGCTTTAAATTTTATGACCTTCAGGTTAATGTCACATTTTCTTACCATTGGCATTTTCAGATGTAGGGTGGACTTTAAAAGTCAATATAAGCTGGAAGTAAAAAGATCAAACAGCAGAGCCTCCTCAAATGTCGCTGCTATTGAGGATGGTGGTCACTGATATTAACAGGGTCCAAGGGTTCTATTCATATTCATTATTTCTCTTAATACCAAACCTTTTTCTAGCTAATTTGTCAGAATAAATGCCATTTCTGGGTGGTGATTTTTCAAGCAATGGGAGTTTTCATTTTGCTTTTCATAAAGTCACATAGTACCAAGCAGACAGACTGGCGACAGAAATCATATTCCAAACACAGATCGAACAGGGTGTGTCGCTAAAAGCCTGTGTGCACATTCACAGCAGATGCCAAGCAGCCATTTGTGTGGGGCCAGTTGGAGCTCACAAACACCAGGCCTGTAATTGCTAGAAAGGGCCTGGCAATGTCAGTACCTCTTCATGCCAGGCCATCTTGGTAATCCCAGGGGGTCAAGCATAATGACAAAATAAAGCCACAGTCTTCCTTTTAATTCACTTACTCTCTTATAGTCATTTTTACTCTTTACTGTGTCTTCTCAATGTTTAAGGGGAGGTCTTGGTCAGATTTTGCCTTAGGCAAACCACAACAGCATCTTTTACTAACAATTTTGCATTGTTCCCTGTGTTATGTTTAACAACCACCCTAAAAAGTAATATTACTACCCCATTCTAACCAGTGCAGAAAAAGAGGCGAGTAAAGGTTCAAAGACAAAGAGCTGTGGGTGGAGGGATCAGTATCTCTTTCAGGATGTCGGAATCTTAGCCCAGCTCACCCGCTGCCACTTGGTCATGTTACAAAAGGGTAAAGTGGACAATACCGACTTTGCCTGCCTTTTCATTGCCCCAGCTTGAAGAGTTAACCATTCTAAAATATTTGCACTGACTTGGGTTGGGGGCACTGAAGACTTTTAAGGACACTCACTGAATGTTTATGAAAAGGAAAGAAGGAAGGAGGGGAGGGAGAGAGGAAAGACAAGAGAAGGAAGGAAAGAAGGGAAGAAAAAGAGGAGGAAAAGGGGGAAGGAAGGAGGGAAGTGAGGGGGATAAAGGAAGGAAGGAAGGAAGACCCTGTTGAGGGCCCAAATTTGAACAAAAAAGGTGAAGAAAGGGCAAGATTCTCTCACTCTCATCTTGAACTGGATACTATGTGATGGATGAGAGTTCATGACGGAACTCTCGTCCATCTTCTCCTGTCCTTGGACATTAGAGCTCCTGGTTCTCAGACCTTCGGACTTGGGCTAAGTTATACCACCAGCTTTCCTGGTTCTCCAGCTTGCAGATAGCACATCATGGGAATTCTCAATCTCCATAATTTCATGAGCCTCATGAAATGTAATACATATACATATAATATATAATTTTCATATGTATATGTGTGTGTGTGTGTGTGTATATATATATATATATATACGCACACACATATATACATATTCTACTAATTCTGTTTCCCTAGAAATCCCTGACTAACACAGATGGCAAAGGGAATTGCAGATGTGACTTACTTAAGGATCTTGAGATGTGAAAATTATCCTCAATTATCTGGGTGACCCAGCAAAATTACAAGGGTCCTTATACCAGGAAAGTGGAGCAGGAGAATAAGAGGAGATGTGATGATGGAGAGTTTGGAGTGATGCCTTTTCTGGCTGGAAGAGGGTCATGAGCCAAGGAAGCTGGAAAAGACAATAAAGAGGTTGTCCTCTACAGCCTCCAGAAGGAATCAGGCCTGCTGACGTCTTGCTTTCAGTCCTGTTTAGTCCCATTTTCAGACTTCTGACCTTCAGAACTATAAGACAGTGGATTTGTGTTGTTTCATGCCACTAAGTTTGTGGTGATCTGTTACGGCAGTGGTAGGAAACCAATACACCAGAAATAATAGCAGCCTTCCTATCATAGTCAAGAGTCCCCCAGATCACAGTGGCCAATACCAGCCCCTGATACAGTCCCGTGTTAGAAACTTGTATCTCATTGATATGTGCTACGTGCTGCAGGTTACATGCAGACCACAGTCCACTGGGCCTAAAGATGTTCTCCCTCAGAGACACCCACCCAAGGGAGGGGTACCTTTCTCCCTGCCACCCACAACTATTTCTTTTAGTTCCATAACTGACAACACTGCCACATTCAGAAGTGGCCCTCCTTACCAATTTGTCTGAATATTTAAGGTATTTTAAGGAAAATGGAATATTATTTTGCCACAGAACCATTTTGTGATAGATTTACAGAATGTACACTACCAGGGAATTAATCCATTTTAATCAGTTGTTGCAACAATTGGTTCATCTGTGAAATCAGAAGAACTAATGTTGCTGTCTATGTGTGTATAATTATGATCAAATTCGATGACATAATGATGCTCTATCAATATCCTGCAATTTTCTTTTTTTCTCTCTCTTTTGAGACAGGATCTCACTCTGTCACCCAGGCTTGAGTACAGTGGCACAATCAACAGCTCACTGCAACTTTCACTCTCCCAGACTCAAGCGATCTTCCCACTTCAGTCTCCTGAGTAGCTGAAGCTGAAGGACTAAAGCAGCTCCCAAGTAGCTGAGGTGGGACTACAGGCATGTGCCACCATGCCAAGCTAATTTTTTTTTTTTTTGAGCTGGGGTTTTGCCATGTTGCCCAGGCTGGTCTCGAACTCCTGAGCTCAAGCAATCCACCCACCTCTGCCTCCCAAAATGCTAAGATTATAGGCATGAGCCTTTGCACCCTGTCAATATCTTACAGTTTTCTAAGTGTTCCATCTGGTTTGATGATCTTTGTTAAAGCTTGCTACACCTTTTGGTGCATAAGTAACCACAGTTAGGCTTTCATCAAAAGAAAAAGATATTTCATTTTGAACATCCCAATGGTCCTGTCAACCACTGTCATTTTTACAACTATCAATTCTCTAACACTAACTGGATTTCCCACCATTTAATTCAGTTTAGACATTAACTATCTGGAGTTAGCATAGACCCCACAGGTAAAGAGCCCAGTCCCACATGACTGCCCTCACTTCAGACCCTAGCCACAAATGGGGTCCCCAGGCTCCCTGCACTACTGCCTAGCCGATTACAAATTCAGGAGTTCCCATGACTTGCTCCACACTTGGGTTTGATAATTCACTAAGATGACTCACACAACTCAGGAAAGCACTATAGTTACAACAGTTTATTATAAAAGATACAAACACCCAGATGAAGAGGTACATTGGGTGAGGTCAGGAGGACCCTGAGCACAGGAGCCTCCGTCCCCAGGGAGATGAGACATGCCACCCCTCCCAGTACATTGATATATTTACTGACCAGGAAGTTCCCCCAAACCTCACTGTCCAGTTTTCACTGAGGTTTTATGTAAGCATTATTGACACACTCATTGGCTATTGGTGATTGAACTGAATCTCCAGATCCTCTTCCCCAACCAGGGGTCAGGGATGCAGCAGAGAGTTCTAACTCTCTAGTCGTGTGGTTAATTTTTCTGTCAACTAGCCTCATCCTGAAGCTGTTCAGCCTCCTCCCCTATAAGTCATCTTATTAGTATAAACTCAGGTATGACGGAAAGGAGCTTGTTATGGATAACAAAAGACAATGTATGGAAGGCAATGGTTATACGGGAGTTAGTCTTGCTAACTTGTGTTGTTATCATACATGTATTTTTGTCTTCACATCATTTTAGCTCTTTTGGGATTAGTCAAATCTTTCTAAACTGTAATTCTGGTTTTTCTCTTTCTTTATTTCTTTATCACAATTAAACGCATTCAAAGCAAAGCTTTTCTCATCTCTGTCAATCAGAACCAAGGAAGGGACAGATGTCCACAGTAAGCCAGCATTTTTTCCAAGGAAAGCAGGATGGCGGTGGGTATAGAAATCAGGTAAGAGAATCCCAGAGAGAAGAAGCAACTCAGAATCAGGGTGAACAGATTCAGGGCATGTCATCCACCAGCCTGTTCTTTTAGAGATCTTTTTGCTGGGGCTAAAATTGGAGAGCTCGGGGCTTTGTGGAAAAGAGAGGCTGGTTCCTTCCCATGTCTAAATGGCATTACCACCAAGAGTCATGGACCAGAAAAGAAACTTTTGGAGGCAGCATCTAGCATGGCCAACAGAGTCAATGCAGAGGTCTGTTTTCAATTGTAACCCTTAGAGAAGAGGGGTCTGTGTTTCTTTACATACATTGCTTTGCATGACATTTAGTACTTAGCTCCCACAGGTGGGGCTTTATAAATGCTACCAAAAGGCAATGGGAACAGTCATTGTAATCTTTTTAAGTTTCACCTGGGAGATCGGTCTTTGTCAGCAAAAGTTCATTTTAGATACTCCGAGTAGATAGACATCATCCCAGGGGTGGTTTGGGTTCCTACTACAGCAATGTAAAATACTGTTCATATCACCCAACTTTGTAAAGGCGGAGGCATTGGATTTTTTTTAGGATTTTTAAAATTTCAATAGCTTTTTTGGGAACAGGTGGTGTTTGGTTACATGAATAAGTCCTTTAGTGGTAATTTGTGAGATTTTGGTGCACCCATCACCCGAGCAGTGTACACTGTATCCAGTGAGTAGTCCTTTATCCCTCACCCTCCCACCCTTTCCCCTGAGTCCCCAAAATTCATTGTATCATTCTTATGCCTTTGCATCCTCATAGCTTAGCTCTTACTTATGAGTGAGAACATACAATGTTTGGTTTTTCCATTCCTAAGTTACTTCACTTAGGATAATGGTCAAAGGTGGTGGCATTGCATTTGAATGGTCAGATGAAACCTTAACTCTCAGTTTCAATTGTGGGTATACGTGGGGTTTCTGTGGAAGTCTGACCTAGGATTATACAATATATTTAAAAAGTACATGGGGGTCTTCTCTATGAAGAGCTGTCAGAGTAGGGGGTAAGAGCTAAATACGTGACAAGGAAAATAATTATTGAAGAGATAAATGGGAATGTAATATTAAGGAAAGCAGCAGAGATGTTTGGGATAATTTTCCTTTGGTGGCCAGCATTTGAACCCCTTCTAGATGCTGAGCTAAAAGTGATTTCTAGGTAACCAGAGTGTTTCTGTTGCCCATTAGTCAGAGTTGGGGCTTAATGGGGATAAGAAGTTAAACAGAATTTGATCTGTGTCAACATAATAGCAAGCCCAGTAGAACCCCAAGCCCACCCTGAGCTTAGTTATCCCAAAATCCTGAGTATATGCTCAGCAACAGGCAAAATGCCAACTTTGCTCCCAATCTATGGTAGGAAGGGAAGTGGAAGATTTCAGAGTCTTCCCTCCATAGCAAGAAGGAAATTATGACCAACACCACAAACCCAGGGCAATCGTGCTTATTGGAAGCACCACTGGAGACTTGAAAGATGCAGTATGGGCATTCCTATCCATCTCCACTAAACTCTGCATTATGATGGTTAAAAAGGCAGATGGATCATAGAAAATTGGATGGTGACTCTAATTTAGGTTGCTGTTCTAGATAGGGTCTCTGGGAAAAAACATTGTATAGAAGCACCTCATTGTAGCTGTTGACTGCCTTATACAACACGATAGTGTCCCAGATATTGCTCCCTGTGCCACATTCTAACCCTATATCTGTCTAAAAGAAATAGTTAAAATATTAGCTAACACAATGGGAACTTATCTTCATTCTTTCTTGAAGATCAAGTTGTAATCTAGTGTCATTTCCCTTCAGCATAAAGAATGCCTGTTAGCATTTCTTGTAGTTTAGGCCAGCTATCAATGAATTCTCACCAATCATCTGAAAATATTTCTATTTCTCCTTAATTTTTGAAGGATAGTGTTGCCAAAATGGTTGCTAGATTTCCATTAACAGGTGATCACCAAGATTAGAGGGTCTATTTGTCTGAGCCTTTGCAGCAATGATTCTGGGTTACTCCCCCCAGTTAATGGTTGGGTTTTTTTTTTTGCTATAGTTATTTCTGCTACCATAAATACTAACCCATGTATACCTTTAATGTAATGAAATGATTCAATATTAAGTTTTAAAAAATGAGTCAATTAAAAGAAAAGTATATAGAAAATAAAAATAGAGATGGTATAGAGATGTGGCACAAATCTGAAGTTCATTAGAAATGACTAATTTTGTGAAATAAATAAGAGGCAGCAACTAGCCTGGTATGGTGGCTCATATCTATAATCCCAACACCTTGGGAGGCCAAGGCAGGAGGATCACTTAACCCCAAGACTTTGAAGCAGCCTGGGGAACATGGCAAAACCTCATTTCTATTTAAAAAAAAAAAAAAAAAAACAAAGTTAGCTAGGCATGGTAGTGCATGCCTGTAGTCCCAGCTACTCGGGAGGATGAGGTGGAAGATCACTCGAGCCCAGGAAGTTGAGGATGTAGTCAGCCATGATCACACCACTGCACTCCAGCCTGAGTGACAGAGTGAGACCCTGTCTCAAACGACAAAACAAAACAAACAAACAAAAACAGAGGCAGTAATCGTGAGTCACAACTACAAAGTTCCAGAGAAGTAGACCCTCTAGTTTGGGTAACTATAGATAAGTACAGGTCTAGAGACCAGAATCATAGAATTGATGGGCTCATTGGGAACACTGAGCCAATCCTTTTCCTTTATTGAGGAAGAAGTAGAGGACAGATTGTTTTGAGTTGTCCAAGGTCACAAATTTGGCAATTACTAGGGTAAGATTTAGAACTCTGGTCTCCTGCCAGTTCACCCCTGTCCAAATACCTCTCTAGATTCCACCCTTTAAGTCCTATCCAGCCTTCTAAATAAAGACTTTCTAGGTCTATGTTTGTCTGAGAGACATAGCTGGCACACCAATTACCACACCAGGTTAGTATAATGAAACCAAATTTTTTTCTCATCGTTATAAGTAAACAATATTAAAGAAAACAACTTTATTTAAGGACCTGCTGTTGTATGTCATTTTGCGTAAAGTCGCACTTTCCAAGAACTATCGACAACGTTAAGTGAGGACTTAGTGTAATGGAAGTTCCAGGCTAGAGCTGAAACCCGGAGCCAGCATGTTCAATATCTGCATGGGGATGTTAATATACAGGAACAGCAGATAGAGGAAATGCACATGCTTCATGAGCTGAAAGCATTAATCAGCACAGAAAGAGTGAAAGAATGAGCTTGTAGGTTACATAGTCACAAAGAAAGTTACTTGTAACAAGTATTAGCTAAGAATCTATATACATAGATTTCTTTCTTTTTTAAGGTGCATGAATTTTATGATATCACATTTGTGTGTTTGATGATTTATTTCTTATGGAAAATATAGACAAAGAAAATGAGGAAATCCGTTTGTATGACAAGGTTCCATGTATTCTAAGGGCTGAAATAAACTCCTTGGATGAGTAATCAGTGGACTCAAAACCATTAAGTATTTTCATCTCTGAAGCCGAGGCCTCAAACAAACAGTGACCTGGGACATGGTTCATATCCTATAGAGAGAATGGAGAGAGAAAAAGACCTTTCTAATTGTGAAAGGCTGTGTCTAGCTCAGCTTTGGGATACCCAGGCTGTGATGACCTTTTCTATTTTGAGGTCAGGCAGTCTATATCAGGCTACTGGCAGCTTGTCATGAACAAATTTTGCCAAAAATAGAATGCATTTGGAACCCATTCCTCCTTTGAAAAAGAAGACATCGACCTCCACGGCTATTGGCATAAGGTGTTACTATTCCTTCCATTTGGAAGCAGCATCAAAATAAGCAGAACTCATTCATTAGAGGTGGTCAGAGACCAGCAGTTGCCAACATCTAAGTTGGCAGCTGCACATACCAGGAACTGGATAGTGCTATTTCCCATAAGTAGAAGAATGGGTCATTAGTCCCCGACAAGTGAAAACCTATTACTTGGAATGTATGAATTGATAATTCTATTTATCACAAGTATATGATGACTCATTATTTTCCCATCCAGAAAGCAAGCAGGTTTTTTTCTTTCTTGTGGTTTCCATTGAACATGTTCTTGATTGCCTGGTCAGCTGAAGAGAGTCTGTTTCCCTTTTACTGTCTACAGGTGTGTCTCACTTTATGCAATGAGTAGAGTCCAGAAAAATTATGAGTGAATTAAATTTTTGAATATGGAGGCACACTTTAAATGCGCAATGAGAACAAACAACTGGAATAAAGCTCGTGATGAATGATTCTCTATTGCTAAGTCCTTGTCTTTCACACTGGTCAGCATAATGTCTCAGAGATAGTTTCCATTTCTTGCAGGCTGCCTCAACACTTTTGTGAGGTAGAAGAATGAAAAATTGAATATGTGCATTTATTAATTTTCCATCTTGTATGGAAACGAAGATGTTATCACAAGTCATAACCTATTTTTTAATTTTGCAAGCTTATTAAATTTTATTTCCTACAGTATATGCTCTGTTATTTTGGCAAGTAAAAGGACAAAGATTGAGAAAGCCTTCTGGCTGAATGTGCATTAAAATTCCTTGTTTGTGTTCACGAAGGACTGGTATATCTCCAGAGGGATTAGGGGCCTGGGGCAAGTCACATGGGATAATGGAGTCCTCCATTGCGGAAATATATTTCCTTAGGCAAAATCTGGTTAAAATGAACTTCAAAGCCCCCCTCAGATCAGAGAGACCAGAGCTTAAATGTTAGGATCAGATGGAGGTAAAATTGTGATTAAAATAAAATAAGATAGGAAAAGTCACAAAGGGCAATATTCAATTACTTGTTTGCAAAGGATTATTGTGCCTCTCCTAACACCCAGCACTGCGTCAGAGAATGGGGATTCAACTATGAAATAGATACTGCCATATATTTCAAGAAACTCACAAAATAGCAATGGAAATGTACATGCAAATGTGGAAACTATGTACTATGTGAACAAGTCTAATTAAGTGCCAAGGGTCATGGAGGGCTTCATAGGGGTGAAGGCAGTTGACCTGGCTATAAGAACTCCATTTGGTTTTTAAGCAAAGAAAACAGAAAATCATTCCGCATCATGGTAACAGACCCATGAGATTAAAATTCCCAGGATTGGTGGTGAGGACTATCGGATTTTTAAAACAAAAATGATTCAGACAAGCTCTGTGGTTCTTTATTATAAATAACTTGATCTTTTTCATTAATGTAATAATTTTAAATGATAAAAAGTCAAATAGTAAGGACTTATGAAATGAAAAGCAGTGTCTTTAGCCCTGCTGCTACCTGCCCCTACCTCAGTCTCACCCCTGGAGGTGATCTCTTGTTTTCAGTTTCCTGTCATTTCTCACCAAAACTCTAAATAATAGCTCATCGAAAAATGTCAGACAGGTGACATTCCAACTGAGAACAGCACTAAGCTCCTGGGCTAAGGTGGAGGTTGAAGGGCTACAGGGAAATGAGTACAAGCTCATCCTCTATTGTCTTATCAACTAGATGGGATAGATATTAACACCCTACTCTGGAAGATGAACATTTTGCCCAATTACACTCTCCCCTACCTGCTGGACTCCACTTACGATGCCCCTTGTAATGATCCAGGCATGAACACCCCGCGGGATTAGCTGTAGATATTGTGAGATGGTGTGCTCACTTTCTTTAGAGAATTTTCATTGTTGTACCCAGATGTAAGTACTAACCAGGCTGCTTCCCCAAGTGAAGGTGAGAGGGTTCTGCTTCAATTAGTCCCCTTTATTTGAATCTCACCTCCTGCTCTCACTCTATTTTACCTGCATGCTTGAACCCAAAAGTCGCTTTACAAAAGGTTTGTAAGACACAATTTGACTCCCACCTCCATTGCAACTTTCACAGGAGAGTCTGGGATGTTGTCTTTGTCTGCCAACTGGCTTTGCAGGTTCTGTTGAGAACTCCCAGATATTTGGTGAAATAGTTCCTTCTTCGATATCACTCCTCAACCTCCCAATCCTCCTTTGTTTATCCCCTTTGGTTGAGATGAGTAGGTGTATTAGCTTTCTATTACTACTGTAACAAATAGCCACAAATTTAGTGGCTTATAATTTCATGAATTTATTACCTTATAGTTCTGCATGTCAGAAGTTTTGGCACAATGTAACCCAACAGGTCTTTAGCTTACAGCCTCACAAGACCAAAGTCAAGGTGTGGCAGGGCTTCATTCCTTTCTGAAGACTCTGAGAATGAATCTCCTTCTGAGCTTATTCAGGTTGTTAGCCAAATTCAGGTCCTTATGTCTGTAGGACAAAGGTCCCCATTTCCTTGTGGGCTGTTGGCTTGGGGTCCTGTTTTAACTCCCAGAGGTTGCCCACACTCCTTCTAGTGCTTTCCTTTGTGGCCCCCCTCCTGCAACCCTAAGTCCCTCTTATGCTTTGAATCTCTCCTATTACTTCTTCTGCCACATCTGCCCACCTCTATCTAGCCTAGGATAGTTCTCTGCTATTAAGAACTCATGTGATTAGATTGGACCCACCTGGATAATATGGAATAATCTCCCTAATTTAAGGTCCATAACCTCAATTATGTCTGCAAAGTCCCTTTGGCATGTAATGGAACATACAGGTTTCAGGGATTAGAGCATGAGTATGGGGGAGGGAGGCATTCTGCCTGACACAGTGGGCACAAATACTTTTGCTCAGGCCACAGTCTTCAGCTCTGATGTTTTGGATTCTTAGAAGGATTACTCTAGCGTCAATGCAGAGTAAAGCCTGAAGAAAGAGGCAGGAAGCAGAGTACCCAGTTAGGAGACTATTTGGAAAGGAATCGCAAACAGTAGTGAAGTTCATCAGAAATAGTGGAAAATGGAAATAAGGAGGAAGATTTAAGAAGCACTTCAGGGGTAAATCAAATCTTTTTGACACATAGAATATGAAGTTACATGGAAGTATTAATAGTTCAGGATGGTTCAAGGACAGACGTTTGGTCAGTAGATGGATAGCACTGGCACTAAGTGAAATGGGAGGCTGCCTCCCCAAATCCATCCCCCAATTATTTTTCCACCCTGCCACAACCTTAGCTTGAGTCTTTATCATTATTTGCCTTGGTTTCCACTATGAGATTCCAGACATAATCCAGTTTCCTCTAAATCTTTCAATTTCTAAGATATCAGATATCTTGGCCTTTCTTGGCCATGAAGCCTCCTAAATGTTGGCCATGAAATGGCTAAAGGAAAGCAACCTGTCACCTACCTTGCTCAGAAAAGGATATTGAAGGATGCCAGAGGATATGTCATGATACCCAATAATTAAATCCATTTTTAACTCAGAATTCGGCCTACTCTCTCCAATGAAAGGAACTTAGCATACATCTCCCATCCCTACTCCATATTAAATACTAATTGCAGCAAAGAACCCAGAAGACAGAGGCCAGCAGAGCACTGAAATTAAGACAAAGAGTAATAGGATCATAAAAACCATTCTTGACATGCCCAATATATTGAATGAGCTGCATTTGGTAAGGTCCAAGCTAAAAAACAACTTTATGTGTTTCCACCAAGAATCTGCAGACCAGGAGCCCAGCACAGCCTAAAAGTAAAACTACCCTCCTCTAACTCTAAGATGCCCACTGTCTCAAAGCCTGCATCTAGCTCAGGCTAGGAAGCCTATAGGAAACTAATCTCATTTGTGAGGTCTCCACCCTCATAACTTAATCACCTCCTAAAGGCCCCACCTCTTAATACTATTACATTGGTGACTAAGTTTCAACATATAAATTGTAGGGGACACATTCAGACCATAAGCCCCACCATTCTTTGGGAACTTCCCACTTCTGTCTCCCCTACTGCAAGAATACAGTCTCCAGAGGCCACCTGTCACCTGTATTCCTGGTTATCTCCCCTTGCAGGTTCTTTCTATGGACCATCTCTCCCAGGCAAGCAGTAAGCAGTATTTTTTTTTTTTTTTTTTTTTTGAGACAGATTCTCTGTTGCCCAGGCTGGAGTGCAGTGGCACAATCTCAGTTCATTGCAACCTCCGCCTGCTGGGTTCAAGCGATTCTCCTGCCTCAGCCTCTCGAGTAGCTGGGACTACAGAAGCGTGCCCACCACACCCAGCTAATTTTTGTATTTTTAGTAGAGATGGGGTTTCACCATGTTGGCCAGGCTGGTCTTAAACTCCTGACCTCCAGTGATTCGCCCACTTCGGCCTCCCAAAGTGCTGGGATTACAGGTATGAGCTGCCGCTCTGGGCCACAAGCAGTATTCTTGAGAGGGGTCTCTCTTGAGTGCCCCGTCTATCCCTTAGAAGTCTGCCTCTTTGCCAGAATGAACGTTCAAACCTCAAGCTGCCCCAGTGGCAACCTTCTTCTCCTCTTGTCCTCACAGAGGTTACCAGCCTCTAGACTTTAGACATGTCCAGGCAAGTGTCAGAGAGCAGTCTCTGTGTCCTCCAAACTCTGAGGGTCATTTGCCCAGATTTTCTGTGGACTTTCACTCTAAGCTCTCCTCTGGTCTTGTGGCTATAACTGGATAATGTGTTTCTACTGACACTTTCTATACAGCCTCGAGTTTTTTCAATCAACTCTCAGCTGCCCTCACACACCTTTGAGGTGAGTGATAGGCTAAAATCTCCTGGACAAACATAATCTCTGACCTTATCCTACATACATGATCTACCCCAATATGGTTTAGATGCTTGTCCTCTCTGAATCTCTAATGTTGGAGGTAGGGCTTGATGGGAGGTGTTTGGGTCATGGGGGTGGGTCCCTCATGAGTGGCTTAGTGCCATCCCCTTGGCGATAAGTGAGTTCTTGCTAATTCATGTGAGAGCTGATTATTTAAGGGAGCCTGGCTCCTCCTCCTCTCTCTCTCTTGTTTCCTCAAATGCCATGTGACACACGATGAGTAAAAGTTCCCTGAGGCCTCATCAGAAGCCCTAGTAGATGCTGGTGCCATGCTTTCTGTACAGCTTACAGAACCATGAGCCAATTAAATCTCTTTTCTTTATAAATTACCCAGTCTCAGGTATTTCTTTATGGTAGCACAAATGGCCTAACACAACCCTTCTCCCTAGAATGCAGACACTTGCCACATATTCTCAGTGTCTAGGCCTCAGTTGAAATGGGAAACAAGAAATGTCTCATTCAACATCAGGTTATATCAAATTAGGGAGCAAAACAAGCTTCCAGTATTTGAGCATGTCAGAGAGCTCGAACACCCTTAACAACACAGTGTTAAATGTTTTGTGCTTCAAGCAAAGTTTGGTCAATTGTAAAAGAAAAAAAAAGGATTCTACAAAGGATAGACTGGATCTTCAGACAAGAAAGTATCCATGCCTGGTATGAAATGAAATGGGTCAAAAACAGTTTAGAGTTCAGTCAGAACAGCAGCAAAGTGATGCTACGGTGGGTTCCCACATGAAAACCATTTGTTACACTCGGTTTGTATTACCAACTTGTTAATATCACCAATGGCACAGCACACACAGCACCAGGAAAGTAGTAAATGTTCATACAAATGAACAAATGGATGGATAGATAGATGGGAGACAGATGGATGGATGAATGGATGGATGGATGGGTGGATGGATGGATGATAAGTAGACCCTAAATTCAACACCCTGGGTCCCTTGGTCAAACAAGCTAAAAGTTTTTATCAGCTACTTAAAAAGGAGTAACTGGAAGTTACAACAGAACCCTGCAGTATATTCTTTAAAGTTTGTGGTAAAGATTTATTCAACTTAATATTTAAATGGATATAGTTTTCTTTCCAAAGCATGATTCATCTCTCTCAGCTGATCCTTTTATTTTCACAAAGTTCCAAGTTAAAAAACTCCTCTGGCTATGGTCATAACTTGATTTATGAATTATCTCTACCTGGATAATGAAATCAAAATAACTATACTCTGAATGCGGGCCAAAACAGATAAGTAACAGCCCTTGCATATTTTGTCTCCACAAGGTTTATTTCTGTCCAGGTATGCTGCATTTCACATTTGCTTTTCCTAGTGCAGAGCCATCTCTGCTATTGTTCTCAGGGGTTATCATGTTGTCGATAGTGAGTCCTAAATCATTTCTCAAGAAAAGAACACTTTCTAAGAACAATACAAAGAGTGTTTCAAATGTAATTTGATTTGATCTTTATCTCAGATAATGGTTTCTGGTCCAATGATAAGGCATTTCTTTCTCTTTCTATTGAGTGGCAGCTGAATTCCCTTTTGCATTGCATAGTGGTATATTTATTGATTTACTGCAACTCTCGAAGTGCACCAAAGCTTTCTTCATCTAGCCACTTCCTTTAGGTGAGATATTTAGGTGACCTTTAGGTGAGACATTTGGGGGTAAGGCAAGGGCTTCTCATGGCTTACTCATTCCCTCAAAGGAGAAGGTCTCCCCCCACCATGTCCAACATTAATTTAGTCAATAAACCTGTAAAGCCTGCTCCCTTATTGAGGCGCTGTTCTGTGCCCAGGCAATGTATGATCGTTCCCCTAAAAGAGCTCATTGCCTAGGATAGAAAATGAGAGGTACGTGAATAATCACTTCCACTCAAAAAACTTTTGTTGGATTACCTGACCAACATGGTGAAACACCATCTCTACTAAAAATACAAGAATTAGCCTGGCATGGTGGCACATGCCTGTAATCCTAGCTACTCAGGAGGCTGAGGCAGGAGAATTGCTTGAACCCGGGAGGCAGAGGTTGTAGTGAGCAGATTGTGTCATTGCACTCCAGCTTGGGCAACAGAGCAAGACACCATCTAAAAAACAAAAGAAAAGGGAAAAAAAAAACACTTTTGTTTAGCAAATATTCACCTGGTCTCAAGCATATGCATGGGAAAGTGGCCTCTGCAGTCCTCTGAGCACAATGGCCTTTCTGAGACCTGTTTGAAAGTCATGTTTCTGCCTTCATGACTTAAAATACAACAATGAACAATCCCAAGGGAGACTTTACAATTCTTTTCCTAATCAATCAAAACTTCACACCTAGAATCCCTCCTGTTTTAGTTATCTGTTGCTATATAACAAACCACTCCAAAACGTAGTGGCTTGAACTAGCAACAATTTATTTTTTCTCATGATCCTGTGAGTTGATTCAGCTGGATGGTTCTTCTGGTCTATTTTGCCTTTGCTGGAGCTGGCCACTCAGCTGTATTCAGCTGGCATCTGGGCTGGGTGAGAAGGTTCAAGAAAGCTTCACTCATGGCTGCTCACTTCATTCAGGTGGCTCATGCCTGTAATCCCAGCACTTTGAGAGGCTGAAGTGGGTGGATCATTTGAGGTCAGGAGTTTAAGACCAGCCTGTCCAAGGTGGTGAAACCCTGTCTCTACTAAAAATACAAAATTAGCTGGGCATGGTGGCACATCCCTATAATCCCTACTACTCAGGAGGCTGAGGCCAGAGAATTGCTAGAACCCAGGAGATGGAGGTTGCAGTGAGTCAAGATTACACCACTGCACTCCAGCCTGGGCAACAGAACAAGACTCTGTCTCAAAAAAAAAAAAAAAAAAAAAAGGAAGGCTTTATTCACATCTGGTACCTAAGTGCTTCTCCACGTGCGCACTCCACGTGGTTGGTTTGGGCTTTCTCACAGTGTGGTAGTCTCAGGATAGTCAGAATTCTTAAATGGCAGTTGTCTGTAGAGGGATGATGTCAAAGAGGCCACTCCACTTAGGGCTTGTGCTCAGAAGTCCTAGAATGCCGTATTCTCCATATTCTATTGGTTGAAGCAAGTCACTAGGCCAGTCTAGATTCCAGGGAAGAGGAAATAGACTCTGCTCCTTGGTTGGTGGAGCCACATGCACATGATTGGAAGAGAAGAATTTATGGCGGCCATCTTTGGAGACCACTTCCTAGTATGAACTAAATCCCCCTTTTTGTGTAAGGTTGTCAAGTTACACCATTAACAATAATTTAAATATTGTGTGACAGGTTACATAAGAGAGCTAAAAATTTGTCACGATGTTGTCAGGAAAGAGGAATAATCAATACCACTTTTGGAAGGACGCATCTGGAAATTCTCCACAGATAACCCTCTGTGGTAACCCTCAAACCCCCGGAGTTTTAGCAGAGGTGTTTAGGGCACCTAAAAAACTGCTTCATACAGTGCACATTTCTGAGGAAAGAATAAACTATGATTAGCTAAGAGGGCTGTATTAGTCAGGGTAGTTTAATCACTGCAGCAAGCAACTCCCAACTCTCAGTGGTTTTTTCTCATACGTGTCAGTTCAATGCAGGCTATCAGGTAGGCTCTGCTCCACATAGTCATTCAAAGACCCATATTCCTCCCATCTACATGGCTCTAAATCCCTGGGGCCTCCTCCACTAGATGCTCGGCATTAGATCATCCCCTCAAGGAAAGAGAAAGATATGGAGAATCACATGGAGACTATTGATGGACCAGACCTGGAGATGGTTTACAACACATTCTCTACTTAACTGTAAGGAATTCTGGGAAATACAGTCAAGTTGTATGTCAAGAGAAAAAGAAAACCAGTTTGGTAATCAATTAGTTAGACTCTGCCACAAACTCTTACCAACCCATCCCTACCCTTCTAAAATGTAAATGCCCTCTGTTATTTCTAAACAATGCCTAATTTGTATTTAATGCTTATTAGCAGCCATTTGAGAATAATTGAATACAAGATACGATTCTGAAGAAATATCTGAGCAAGGTCCTATGAAGAGCTTTAGAGCCCTTAAGTTCTGAAAAATGTTACAGAAATTTCATCCACATCTAACCCACTTTCTTAATGTCAACCTAAATAAAAACAATACTGAGCCCTATCCCCAAAATATAAGGAAGTCCGACAATGTCCTGATTTTTCTCATGACTAATTGGTTTGTTTTTTCAAAATATTTAATTCCCCTTAGAATGATGTGTGTGTGTGTGTCTGTGTGTGTGCATAGTCTGCCTATAAGATAATCAAGTCTAGCCCAATACCTACAGAAAAAATGCCAGAAGGTAAAAGACAGGAATATAGAAAACTCTGGTGAATGCACAATTTTCCATAGAGTCCTTCACCCCTATCCCAGCAAGGACACTCTTCAACACCTTCAAGCCAACTCTGACCCATCTTGTAAGTAACTTAATATTCCTGAAGAGATAGTGCAATAGTATTCTTCAGTTCTGCATTGACAAACCATATAACTTCTGGGATCCTGAGTAGTTTGGAAGAGGAGATTATTTGAACAGAAAACTTGGGTTGTATTTGCTTTTGTTTTTGCTTATTTGTTTATCTTGAGGCCCTAAGGAAGCTGGCCATAATGTTTCTCCACCTAGCCTATTCTGATATTTCAGATATTTGAGTCTGAAATTTCCAAATCTTTTATATCTGTAATCGGTTCATAGAGAAGACTGTATTTTTATAGGAATGTGGAAATAAGGTTCAGTTAGCATAAGACTGGCTATGCTGATGAAACAAAAATCTCAAAGGCTTAGCACAACATAAGTTTATTTCTCACTTACATGAACTCCAATGCAAGTTGGCTAGAGCTTGCCTCCATCTGGTGACTCTAGGGATCCAAACATCCTCCATCTGGTGATGCTGCCATCTCAATATGTGAATTCCCAGGTTGCCATGGTTGAAAAGAAAGATGGAAGAGGCACATCAGTTCTACACTTCTTTGGCTCATACATAACATATGCCATTTCCTCACATAATTCATTCAGTAGAAGTTGTCGGATGACCTCCTCTTAACTTCAAGGAAGCTGGGAAATTTAGGGGAACACATTGTATACTTGATGAATATTAACCATTTTTGCCTTATAAAGGAAATAAGACTACTTTCAGAAAATTAAATAGACAGCATTCACATATCATGAATGGAACTAGGAAGTCAGGAGTGTGTGTGTGAATGGGCGACAAAAGAGTCTCGGAGATATCCAGGACTCCATGAACAATGAATTGCTCTGGAAAATCATTGGCTAATCTAGAGATTAACAGGCATGGGGCTCTAGGTCAGGTCACTGACAGTGTGTCCATTTTTCCTTGTCCCAAAGAAAGGATTCCTAAACTCACACTTTTGGCATTATTGCAAGGTGCTACAAGACCCTTTTTTCAACTCAAAATATAATTTAGACATGCTGCAGAAAAGGAAAAAAACTAAAAATAGAAGTATAAAATTGAGATAAAGATTCCCCTGTTCCCAAATTATAACTTGCTATGTTAATGATGTTATTAGAGAAAAGGGAGAGAAAGCATGTCCTTCAGTGCTTCGCATGATGAGAGCAAAGTACAACAGATATCACCAATTGCAATCATTTCTGCCCCAGGTGAAACAAAGCCATGTGTCAGCCATGTTTGTCTACTGGCACACCTCCACTTGCCTGCACCCCCATCTTGGAATTGGCACCCCCAGCTCCAACATTTGAAAGATAAAGAAAAATCTCAGCAATAGAGGACTTAAAAACCCACTTTCATTCATATGTGATTATTACTTGATATTATCTCATAGGAAAAACAGAATAAACTGTAGAAAAACTCCTCTTTTTTGCCTATCTATCTCTTGGTATTTTGAAAGACCATCCCAAAACTTCTAAGGACTAATGAGATAGTCAAGACTATCAAGGAGAGGAAGTTATCTCTGATCTTGGTAAAATCCAGAATTACACCAATGTTATTCTAGAGAAGGAGGTCTGGAAAGTGATTATAAACTATTCCATGGTGTTACATTATTTCTTTTTTTTAAAGGCTATTTTTAATATGTGGGATATGCTAATCTATCTGAAGACCAGGAAAATGTTTATCCAGGAAAGAGGCAGATGCTGAATCTGACGAATATGAAAACTCTATTCCTTAAAGATAAATACTATTAAGAGAGTCGTATGGTTTACCAGAGTCACCATGACCTGAACAGATAGCCCTTGGGACCATCCACCAGCCTCAATTCTAATTACTTACTATCCATCCAGTCTTTTCATTTTTATGCCCACTCCTTGGATGCCTGGACACCAGGACAGAAAGCTTCAGGGTGATTGGTACAAATACCCCAACCATGTAAGGTAGTGCTTGCATTTGTGTCTTGTGTTATCTCTTAGTATTTCAGGTGTTTGACTAGCTTGAGTAGATCCCCACAGCCCGATATGTCTGATGAGATCATTCAATTTGTTTTTCTGTTCTTGAAAACCCGAAACCTGGCAACACCTCCTCCATTGCCTGAACAGTCAGTTCACTACATCTCAACTCTCCTGTCCCTCTGACTGCACCAGTAAAGATTTCTTCCCTGAATGCACCTGCACTCTCTCGCAGCCAAGGGGAAATTCTTTCTACTTCTAAAGAAATAAATACATTAATGATTTGGCTCTCTGCTTGCCTATTGTTGGTGTATAGGAATGCTTGTGACTTCTGCACGTTGATTTTGTATCCTGAGACTTTGCTGACATTGCTTATCAGTTTAACAAGCTTTTGGGCTGAGACGATGGTGGTTTCTAGATAGAGGATCATGTTGTCTGCAAACAAAGACAATTTGACTTCCTCACTTTCTATTTGAATACTTTTTATTTCTTTCTCTGCTCGAGTGCCCTGGACAGAACTTCCAATACCATGTTGAACAGGAGTGGTAAGAGAGGGCATCCTTGTCTTATGCCGGTTTTCAGGGGGAATGCTCCCAGCTTTTGCCCATTCAGTATGATATTGGCTGTGGGTTTGTCATGAATGGCTCTTATTATTTTGAGGTATTTTCCTTCAATACCTAGTTTATTGAGAGTTTTTAACATGAAGGGATGTTGACTTACAAGTGGGTGCTGAACAATGAAAACACATGGACACAGGGAGGGGAACAACACACACTGGGGCCAGTTAGGGGGTAGGGTAGAGGGGAGGGAGCGCATTAGGAAGAATAGCTAATGCATGCTGGGCTTAATACCTAGGTGATGGGGTGATAGGTGCAGCAAACCACCATGGTACACATTTACCTATGTAATAAACCTGTACGTCCTGCACATGTACCCCAGAACAAAAATATTTTTTAAAAAATCAGCTTGCTTTAGAAAGAATGTAACATAATTGAACAGTTGGTCATCACTTTCCAGATCTGCCTCTCTAAGATGATGCTGGTATAATGCTGGATCTTACCAAGATCAATACAACTGATATAAACTAAAGTCATTCACCTTTGTTGTCATTTGTGATTTAACAGGAATGGGCACAAAAAGAACCCAATTCCTTAAACTACAAATTAGCAATCGCATAACCCTTTGCTTGTTAAATTTGTCCAGCTACAAAAATGATCCTAATCGTGTTTGCTTTGAATTTCTCCCTTAGGACCACAAGAAAAATTTTATGATACAGCCAGTGATGCATACTGTGAAGCTACCACAGAAAACCATTATCTGTATTCACATCAAATCTCAGAGATGTGAAGTCAGATTGGTGAACTAGAACTTCTATTTTGCTCCCTTGCATGTAGGGCTCAAGAAGTCACTATGGGAATGAATTCTGATTCCTGTACACTCAGAAGAATAAGGATTTTGTGAATTTTTGTTTTCCTGCCAGTGAAAATAACAGCAATTTCAGCTCACTTTCTTCATACCATATGACTTGGAATTTAAGCCTTTTACTTGGATGGCTTACTATAGCCATTTATAGACCTATAATTTTATGTGCCACCTTCCTATAAAATTCACTCCAATTTGTAAACCCAAGGCCAATGATGCACAGACCAGGTGTTTGGAGACACATTAGACAGAGTAGCTCAGAGAAATGAGAACACCTGAGTCTAGGTTAACATGTTTCTTAACCCTTCCTCAGACCTTGGATTTCAGCAACTTAGCAGGGCCAACCTACACACAAAGGAGCTCCGTTCTCTTCCCTCATGTGCCTGTTGGCAGAAGGCAACTTGTTAGGAAAGTGGTTTTTGGAATCCAGGTGGTTCTACATGAGGTTCTACGCAGAGCCAATGCCTCTGCAAGGAGAAGGAGGCTTGTCCACACATGGCTTGCCTGGAGAGCATGTACTGTCTGTATTTATCTCCCTGTCTTTAGGGAGCCTACTGTCTTACAATAGCATAGTGCAGGCCCTGCAGTCGGTATGACATCAAAACCTGAAGACGTAGATTTCAAGTGCCAGGTCTGGCTTTTATTTCCAGGGCCACTTTCAGTGCTATACATAGGCCACCTTTGGAAGTGGTTCTGAAGAGAAGTGCCAGAGAAGAGGGTATTGGAAGCCTTTTGCTGTACCCACTCAAAACCAGATTTTTTCATTCCTTCTCCCTTCCTTCATCTTCCAAGTTCTCTTATCCCTTGAGAGAACATCAGTTATTTCTTCATCTGCCCATGTGTCAGCTGGGTTCTCCAAGAAGCACGCACAGAGATGGAGTTAGGAATGTAACACGTGCTGGAGAGTAACACCTAAAAAAGGAGTCCATGTCCTTGGCTCTAAAGCTAATAGAGTCAGCCAAATACATTTCTCAAAGCTTAGCAGCAAGATTTTTCTTGAAGCTTGAGAAAGGATATGAGCATCACATCTTCATGTCTGCCATGGCCAGCCACCCTTCCATTGGGAAATAGCCCCACTCCCAACTCCATGTAATTCTAACAGGGCAAGGTGTCAAGATCCCCTGCTTTCCTGGTCACAGACTGAGCACATACCCCAGGGTAGGTCAATCCAAATCAATTTTGAACATTAGGCATGGAGTAACCTAGGTCTCTTTCTCTGCAGTAATTAACTCTAAGGACCATAAAAGTTTGGAGCTCTTTGGGGATGTCTTGTCACCACGCGGATATACCTGTCTAAGAATCAGGCTGAGGCAAGCAAAATCAAGAGATAGAACAAGAGACAAGAAAATAGAGACCTGCTGGTTATGGATAAGACACCTAAGGGCCACTTCAAATCCTCCTGGTCTCTGCCCTGACTCACCCACTGCTACTGACATCAGCTCCATGTAGGCTTTGACCAGCCTCATGCAGGTGCAACCTGACAGTGTTTGCTACCCTGAGACTACTCTGAGACTGCAATGAGTTCACTTTCTACTCTGTGGCTTCTCTCTTGTAAGATACCTGTGGAACTGTCTCAGCACTCACCTATGCAACCCATCCATATGAGAGATGTCAATACCCAGGGGACCACACTTGATGAATGAGGGACAGAGCTGGTGAACAAATGCTTCCCCCTTTGTCTCCAAGAAGGGCAGTCCTAAGATGGGTTCCATAAGGCTCTCCTGAAGATCCCATATGGCATTGAGCTCCAGTTTCCCATGGTGCCACCCCAACTCATTTTTGCATCCTTCTCTTAGGTCTCCCGCATTCCATTTCCCATGCTGCACCCAAAACTACCCTCACACAAGCCTTTGTCTCCGTCTTTTTGATGAGGGAACCCAGTCTATGACAACACTGTTTGAATACCTGGATCCAGCTGTTCCTGAAACTACTTCTTTGGACTTCCTAGTTCCTTGAGCCAACAAAATTAGAAAGTCTTTCTTTCCTTTGGTGTGTGTGTGGGGGGGGGGGGGGGGGTGTGGAATGTGTGTATGTGGGGTGTGTGCGTGTGTATGTTTAAACTAATTTAAGTCTTTGTGATTTGCAACCAAAAAGAACTCATCAACACAACTCCATTTTCCTCTTCTAAGTCGCCATCATACCCCCATGACACCACCACTTCTACCTTTCCAGCATCTCTCTACCCTCCCAGTTAACTCTAGTAACATGAAGCATCATCACTAACTCCTTCTCATCCATCTCATCCCAGAGGTATGGGGATGCCAAATCTCCTTGGAGATGCCAAATCGCTTCCAGATATGAAATCTTTCAACCTTATAGTGGCTTTGGATCTAAAGTGTGTCTCTTGTAAATGGCACCCTGAGTTTGAAGTGCGTGAGGGATCTTCAGCTGCATCCAAGCAGGAACATAAAGAAGCCAATCTGGAGTTCTGGAGACAGACCAAGGCCAGAGACTGGGGAGGGATGGTCAAAACCAAGACCCTGGCTAAGGTAGCAGACAGAGCTTGTACAGATGAGAAGGCCAAGGCTGTAGCCCTGCAAGCCCATATTTATGGGGAGGAGGAGGGCATTGCTCATTGTCACCTCAAATTACAGGCATGTCATACAGGCCCAGAAGAAACCTCAGCAGCAAAATGGCAGGTGCCATAGAAGATGAAAAAAGATTCAGAAGGTAGCCGAACCCACACTGAGTGCTCCTTTCCTCACACAGGGACCCCATCTGTCTGGGCATTGGCAAGGATCTGGACCTGGAGGTGCAAGTGAGCCATTTCAGCATCTTCAGTCACAAGATAAGCATGAATCTTCTCTCTGAGATAGCTCCTTCGTCAGTGCCAACCAGATCACTAAAGGCTATTTTTGACTGAGGCAGGAACATGGTTTTGAAGGCCTAAAACTCATTTTCTGCCCTCTCCTAGACTCAGATCTCTCATATGTTATCCTAGATTTACCATTTCTTCATTAAAAATATCTGTTTTTGGTGGCTATTGATCACTTCCATGGCAGAGCGACAGACGTTAAATCTATTTCATTCAGAATTTGTGCACAATGAAGGACTCTGGAAATGTCTTCACCTCAAATTGCATCAGGAGGGATTTCCAAAGGGAGAGGACAAGAGCTGACATCCCACAAACCTGATCTAACTTGGCTTCGAGAGGATTGGTAAGTGTGCATCCCAAGGAGGAAACAGTGTGAGGTTAGCTGAATAGAAGGGGAGGTGACAGCTGGTTTTTGAGAAGGCATTTTGATGAAGTTTGTAAGCAAGGAAAAGATACTTGCTGACAGACAGCAGTCACTGCTGTGATAGCAGATCATTTTCTGGGGCTTTGACTAGGAAAGCATTTTGTCTTAAGCAAAGCATCCATATTGCAAATGCCAGACAGTTGGCATAGGCAGCACACGGTCACAACATTTGAAACTTCAGATGTTGGAGTTCCCTGCTCTTTTATTCTTTCTAAACGTACTGCTTCTAATATTTGTCTTTGAGGATTATAACGTAAAAGACAAGACAAATTCATTGGTCATTGTTCCCAAAACATTCATTTGCCAAAACTGAACTATGTATCACAAGAATAAATCGAATCTGATCCCTGGTGCTTGCATTTTGCAGGATTGTGTACTCTAGCAAGATGGTTGGGGGTGTGGAGGAGCAGAGGAGCTAAACTTCAAGATGCAAAGGGCAAAAGCATTCCTTTCAGCTCCCTGATCCTGGATATCTCTTTGTCCCGCATGTTAATTTGCAAAGAGAAGCTTGGCAGTGTCCATTTTTCTAAGCCTTGATGTATTAATCTGTAAATTAAAAAAAAAAAAAAAAACCTATGGACTAGCTTTGCACAGAGGTGTCAAATGGTTCTCACTGCTTTCAACATTGTTTCAACTCATTTGCAACATTTGCAAATCAAACCAGAGGCTGGCAAATTATGGCCTATGGGCCAAATCCAGCCCACCACCTGAGTTTGTGTGGCCCACAGACCTTGCTGGAGCAAGCTGCCACTGGGAGCGGGGGGAGACCAGCCAGGGCATTGCCCTCTGCTCCTATTTCCCCTTCTGTTCCCACAACCTGCCTCCCAGGCCAGTGGTGCTGATCAGGGCCCACACTGGCCACCACCTACACAGTGAGGTCTCTGCTGTGGGAAACTGCTGAGCATCAAGCAGTCCAGGACCCTCCAGCCAGCTGCCCAAGTTGAGATTGTCCAGCTCTCCAAGAGGAGAGGAGGGTGCACGAGGACCTGGGTGTCACCAGGGCAGAGAGCGAAACTGATCATGGTAGCGATCTTTCCCCCGACTCAAGGCTCTCCCCCTTCCTCCCAGAGCCTAGGGTTGGGATTCAAAGGCCGGTCACTCTTCCCCTAGAGAAAGTCTGCAGTAGATGGCACCTGAGCAGAAAGCTGCCCACCACCCAGGAGCAGCCACCCAATCAAATGGGGCAGGGAGCCACAGGACTTCTCTTTCTTGTTATCTCAGAATTCACATGGTATTCTCATTTTCGCCTTTTGGACTGCAAAGCCTAAAATATTTAATATCTGGCTCATTGTGGGAAAAGTTTTGGACCCCTGGTATAAATTCCCATAAAACACTGGATCCAAAAGAGTAATCATTAAGGTGAGGAGGAGGCTGGAGAAGGGGAAAGCCCTGAGGGCCTATGTTGGGAAATCAAAGGTTCATAACATGCATTTATGAGAACGATGCAAACTATAGATTTATGTACCTGAATCCACACAATTCTGCAAGTTGCATTCATTTCTTACCTGTTGTGTCATCTGCACACCAGGCTTGGTTATATGGGGTATTTGAATGCCACCTACTGGGCACAAATGGCCTCCACTCATTGGAAACAATCATTCACACTTGAGAAAAAAGGAGGTAATAGCTGGCGTCTGATTGCATTGCCTGCACTGGGTCACACTGCACACCACAGCTGGCTGAAGGGCTTAAAGTACAGGGAAAGGTATTCTCTGCTGCAATCCAATTTCTCACTCATGCAGTTTCTCAGCCTCTTTGTAAGAGGGCTGTCCTGTGCTGTCAGCTGTATCTCAGCCTCCCTGTCATCTACTCATGTAGGAGATTGAATAGTGTCCTCTGAAAAGATATGTTCAAGACCTAAACCCCAGTACCTGTGAATGTAACCTTATTTGTAAATAGCATGTTTTTGCAGATGTCATCAAGTTAAGGACCTCAGGATGAGATTATGCTGGATTTAGGTTGGGTCCTAAATCCAATGACAGATGTCCATATAAAAGAAAGGAGAGGAAGATTTGAGATGCAAAGACACAGAGGGGAAGGCCGTGCAAAGTCAGACACAGAGACTGGAGTGCTGCTGCTACAAGCCATGGAATGTCAATGACTGTGGGTGACCAGCTGGACCTAGGAGAGAGGCACAGAAAGGATTCTCCCTCAGGGTCTCCAGAAGGGACCAACCCTGCTGATATCTTCATTTTGGATTTCTGGCTTCCAGAATTGTGAGAGAATAAATGTCTGTTATTTTAAGCCACCAAGTTTGTGATAGTTTGATACATACAACAACATCAGGAAATGAATACAACCCACTGGATACCAATCACGTCCTCCTCAAGTTGTGAAAATAAAAAATGTCTCCAGGTATTGCCAAACGTCCCTTGAGGAGCAAAGTCACTACTGGTTGAGAACCACTGTGTAAGCACCATGCCCTCCAATCTGACAGGAAGGAAATCTGGAGCTTTGTAAAGGCTGCCCAGCTATTCTACAAATTGAACAGCAGATGAATACCATCGATGTGTGAGGCAGATGGGAAACGCAACCAAACTGAGGGGAGTTGAAATGCAGAAACGACCAGGAACTTTCTTTTGTTGATGCAGACATTTTGTTGACACAGACATTCTCCGTAAACCACCACTAAACACAGCAGGAACCCTTTTTAATCCATTTTGATCACAAAACATTAAGAAAATTATCATCTTCGCTTCTTTGCAAGGTAGGAGGTGAGACCAATGTCCTAGAAACAGAATGGAAACTAGTGACTATCACATGCACTGGGAGTCCCTCCTGTCACACAAGGGTGTGTCCAGCAGAAAGTGTAACAAAGGCGTGGCTTTCGCCTCCTGACTCTTGGCCTCTCACACTACCAGTTATGGCAAGTTGTTAACTTTACCTCTGTTTCTGGGAGTGAACTTGGGCCACTTCCAAAAGAGCGTAGCAGTGCTGTTGCTGGGCAGAAGTGTGAGCTTGAAAATCAGGCTGCCTGGCTTCAGAGCAGAGCTCTGCCGTACTCTAGCTGTGTGAGCATTCTCAAGCCACAAAACCTTTCCAGCCCTCATGTTCTCATCTGTAAAATGGGGACAGCCATGCTGTCTTAGCTCAGAGCGACTCAAAGTGTAATGAACATCAAATGGGCTCAGCCTAGAGTTTGACTGGCATAGCAAAGTGTTCAGGAAATATTTGCTCTTTTTATCCAGAATGAAGGACATTCATGAATTAGCCAACCAATCTGGTAAGAACAAAAGCTATTTCTGCTTTGAAGGAAGCAGAGCATAACATAAAATATTTCTGCTTTGAAGGAACCAGGGAAACAGAGCTACAAAATCTTTGGATTCCAAGTGCCCCAAAATGGAGTGTGTTTGGGCATTGAATTTTTGATTATTTGGATAAAGGATTATCCACACACAAAAAAAAATAGTGTGGGTAATCAAAAGAAGCAGTTAATCCATAAATAAGTGAACTATAATCAGCAAGTGCCATCAATAGCAGATCTCGCTCCCACCAACAGATAACCTACCTACATGCGAGGTCAGCGTCTCTGCCCTGAGAGGCTGCCAGCAGATTCATGACAGTAAGCCCTGACCTTGATTTGGTTACAGTAGTCCACAAAGCCAATTTCTGAAAGCACACGGGATAGCTATACATCACAATGACATTGCATCTCCAAAAAACAAGTCAAAAATCCATAATTTTTACAATGTGAACAGTGGGTGTATTCATTTCATATCACTGCTGTAACAAATTACCACAAATTTAGTGGCTTAAAACATCATAAATTTATTATCTCATAGTTTCAGAGGGCAGAAGTGTGAATGGATCTTATGAGTTAAAAACCAAGGTGTTAGTACAACTGCATTCTCTTTTTGGACTTTAGAGAAGAATCTATTCCTTGCTTTTTCTAGCTTTTAGAAGCTTCTCACATTTCTTAGCTCACTGCTCCACATCACTCTAGTCTACTTCCGTTGTCACATCTCCTTCTCTGACTCAGACCCTCCTGTCTCTTTCTTATAAGGATCCTCATGATCACATTGACCCACTTGGCCCACCCAGGATCATCTCCCAACCTCAAGCTCCTTAATCACATCTGCAAAGCCCTTTTGCCATGCAGGATAACACATTCACAGGTTCCAGGGATTAGGATGTAAACATCCCTGGGGGCAATTTTTGTGTCTACCACAGTGCAGAAATCCTGGTGAAATGTATATCTAATCTAGGATGGTAGGAATCATGTTGGATCATAAGAGAAGACCCCTCCAGTTATGTCATTTTTGAGACTGTGATTCAAAGCATTCTTCTTATCCATGAATGCACTGAGGGCACTGAAGGCATACAGAGATCAGGTTGAATATATCATCAGAGTCAGGGTCAAGGGCAGCTAAGAGAATACATGTGACATCCATACTGAGAGTTCTGAATAAAGGAGTCAGCTCACCTCTGGTGAAGGAAGGAAGTCACAGTGGAGTAAAAATATTCTCAGGGGCTAGGTAATGAAAGAACAGAGACAGTGTGGTTGTCTGGACAGGTTATAAGCATCCTAGGCAGATGGTACCACATTGACTCAAGAGAGCTAATAAATACCCCAGTCCCCCTTCTTCCTTTCTGCAGTGATACCATATTCTAAACTACCCCAGCAGCCAACAGCTGCAATTTGCTGAGGAAAGCACACTTTGCTGGTTGCCTTTCCTTTCTGTTTCACCTCTTCCCTACTCTATCATGCTGTTTCCTGGCATCACCTTCCAAATAAATGACTTGCACTTGAATCCCCTGAGACAGGGGGATTCTGCTGTTGGGGGAACTCAGACTGAGACAGCTCCCTGGTACTGGCCACAGCCTCCTTAGAGGAACACGAAGAGAATAAAACACTTTCCCCAGTGCCTGTCATTATGGAGTGCTTGGGAGTGAGGGGAGATTCACTGTACTTCAGAAGATATCCACTTGCTGATGGAGCAGTGACAACCAGTCCAGACAGGGGAAATAAAAGAGGTTAAAGACCTGAATTCCAAAGAGACCCAAGACACAAAAATGTATCCTTAGCTCCAGATATCCCTATTTCAGAAAGGCAAAGGTTAGACTGTTCTTCCTCCTTCACCATATGCTCTGTCTAACCCTGAATATTAGCTTTCATCCTTTCACAATGTCTCCTCTTTAATTTATTCAAGCCTAGTCTTGAGTTGTAGCCACAAACACTTTCTGAGTTATTCAAATATGTAATGCACTAGGTTATGAGGCTTTGGGATAAGGCAAAGAGGGAAAAGATATATTCTTAGTCAGTGGTGTGCTAGTAAATGCTCCAGTGAGGGAGAGGAGGAAAGACTGATTTACAGTATTTGCCAATTTCTGTGGTGTAAACATTTCCACAATGGCTGATTTTAAGCTAGGAATACGACATCCACTGGCCCATAAAACACCTGCAAATGTAACCATCAGCTCTTGAGAGCTGGTACAAGCTAGCTTCATTACGCCACTACCCAGCATTCTAGGAATTTATAGTGGTAATAACTGCATAGTCTGTGTATACTATCTGCTTTATCAGATTTACCCCCCAAAGTAGAAAATGTCTCAATACCACAGAGATTTGTTTCTTATTCACATGACAGTTCTGGGCAGGTAAAGAAGTCACTGGGAATTCCTCCTCCACAGTCATTCAGAGGCCCAGGCTGACAGCAGAGCTGCCATCTTCAACACGTGGCTTCCAAGGCCATTCTGGGTCATCACCATTCCAGACCAGCAGAGAAGAAGATTGCAGGGGATTGCTCATGGGCTTTACAGGCTTCACTCCTGCTCACATTCCATTGGCTAGAACCAGTATTGACCATACATAACTGCAACGGGAGCTGGGAAATGTAGTCTAGCTGTGGACCCATGAAGAAAAGGAGAACACAGATTTGGTGAGCATTGGTTATCTCTGCTGCAATCACATTTTTGGGCATTCATCCTCTGCCATCTGCTGTGCCCAAGAAGTTTGTATGGATAGATGAATTACTATATGTTATAAATGAGAAAATCAAAGCTTAGAGAGGTTAAATGATTTGCCCGGAGTTACATAGGTAGGAAGTAGCAGAGCCTGGATTCAAAACCATGTCCATCTTATGCCAAAGTTAAAGCCCTTCAATAGATCATTTTCACCTGGCTTCACCTCTATAAAAAATGGTGGCCAGAGGTATTATGATCCTAAATCAGATACCAGCTAAAGAAATGTTCTTTTGGCAAGACACAGTTTTCAATCTGCCCCTCCCAGCCCCTCTAGCCACAAATGAGGCTGAAGTTTTTTAATGAATGGCCCCATCAACACAACTCATAAGAAGTGATGCATTTTAGCAAACAGGGACTGATTTAACTTGCAATTGCTTCCCTCTGAAGAATGTGAGAATCCAAGGTGACTGGGGACACTTTGGCTGGCACAGACTGGAGAGAAATCGCATTTTCTATCTCAAGCATAGAAGGAGTGGTGGGATGGAGCTAGGCTCTTGGAAGGGAGGAACGAGAAATAAGAGAGCTTGGCACTCTGGCCCACGGCAGCTAGTGTCCTTGCAGGGCCTGATTATTAAATTGCAGTAAGACAGCTCAACAGGAGAAAAGCATACAGACTCATTTAATACCAAGTTTTACGTAGCATGGGAGCCCTCCTAAGGTTATGAAGGCCCAAAGAAGCAGTTATAAGTCAGTCATTTATATACTGAATTGGACAGGGAATAGTTAAGTTGTGAAAAAAGCAACTAAATTATGTGGGGAGGCTAAAAAGATAAGAGTTATTTTAACAAGGTCTGTATGGAATTCTCTCAGTTTCAACTTCCCATCCTTGATGATAAGATTGTTATTTCTTTTTGTGTAAGAAGGATGTCTTCGCATGAGAATTTCATCTTCTGCTTTTAA
Organism: Ateles fusciceps; assembly: GCA_036589455.1. NCBI lineage: Eukaryota > Metazoa > Chordata > Mammalia > Primates > Atelidae > Ateles > Ateles fusciceps. Next base: position 82,503 of record JAZHEH010000202.1, read on the forward strand.
GAAACAAAATGAAGATCGGAGTGAACTTCTTGCACCTGTTTTTCGTTGTTGTTGTTGTTGCTGTTTAAGTTCCTTTCATTCAAAATAGTCAGATATGCCAGAGCAGCATATTTTGGGGTGGCATATTCTTAGCTCCTTCAGAGGCAAGTTGGAAATAGTGTCCTGGGATGTCCCTACAAAGCCAGGGTCTACCTGTCACGTGCTCTAGACATCATCTTGCATGTCACAGCTGAAAAAATTTTTGAACTACTTCTCTAAAGATTATGATATCTCTCTTATCTATAGTTTTATGTTTTCATTGCCCTTAGACCTAGTTATGAGATGTGCCCTACGGGATATTTTTCTACTAAGTCAACAGAATCACTTAAAGTTCTTATATTTGAGAGAGAGAGAATCTACTAACCAAATCCAGAAATACTGAAATTTAATCTCATTTCTATTCTCTCTCCACATTGAATACCAAAGAACTTTTCAGTCAGTGGGGCACTTTTCCCCTTTGATGTGACATGTTCAGTAAAGTCACTGCCATGGGTTTCCTAGCGGTTAGTTGCCGCAGCTTTAGAGCCTGCCACGCTTCTTTGCAGGTTCAGTTTGATCAAAGACCCACCAGGGCACATAATGTCTTCAGATTCCACTTTCATATTCATTCTTTGGAAGTTCAGGGGTGTCTAAACTAAGCAGCTCCTCTCAGGCCATGAAACACCAAGCTGATTACTGTTTTCTTTGACATGTAGTGTTTTATGTGACATTTTACACAATGGCAGATGGATCTCTTTTGGGGAAATGCTCCATGTCTCCAGAAAGCTCTGCCAGGGTTACTTTCCTGATTTATTCCAAAATGTCACAGCTAAAGAACAGGCTTTCAGCATTTATCCATTGTTCAAAAGCATACATTATATTGTTTATCATCAATATACAACATACGAGAACTGACACTGAAGAAAGATAATGGAGACACGGCTCTTTGACCTTGAGAACTCACAGATTTGACCCCAAAAAAGCCAACCCTAATTTTTCCTCTTCAGAATTCCCACATTAGAAATCAATATTCTATATTGGCTCCAGGCTAAAGAAATAAAATAGAATCACAAGTTACCCCATCTGCTTCCAGGTACTGAGCTTTGGAACTTCAAATGAAGCTACTATGTAAAGCGGGGCCTGCTCTTGTTAACTCCTGGAGTCAGACTTGAATGCCAAAGTGCAGATTTGAAGCCGTCATGAGCCCACATGGTCCCACCCATTTTGGAAACAGCATGTGCTTTGCAGTTACGTTCTCTGGGTCCAGTAATTACAAAAGCAAAACCCAAATCAGATGCTGTGATTTTCCCCAACAACAGCTCCGTTTCGGAGCCTGTAATCATCGTTTGTACTTTCCCATGTCTGTTTGCGGGAGCCTCCTCTGCCTGTCTTCCCCCATTGGCAGCTGGTGCTGTGAACGTTTGCTTGAAACAAACTTTTTTTCCTGGGCATACATGTCTATCCCCCTCGCTCTGGGCAACCAGTGTACAGCCTTGAGTTATGTATGTGTTGGTGTGGTTTTCAGATAGGGAATGGCAATGCCGTGGAAGGGGAGGCCCTGAGGGGGACTGAGGGTGAGGCTGGATTCTGTCACCCTCATGCCACACAGAGGTATCCCTTCCCCTTGATGAGTTTTGACTGATGATGCCTCTGTGTGTTCATCTCAGGGACGATTTGGAGCTCACGTTACAATATGACTTCTGAGGCCTTTGAAGTCCCAGCTGCAGGGGTAACAGCACTGTAGTGATTAGGGGGCCAGCCCTCTCTGGGAAGGAGGTGGCTGCACAGTTGAATACAAAATGCAATTAAAAAGGAGCACCTGGGATAAAACCGAAGCAAGGAATGTGACTTTGGCTTCAAGCAGGAGGGGAGGCTCATTTAATCACACAAGAATGTTCATCTCAACCAAGTGCTTGATTCAGGAAAACCCAAAACTTTGAAAACAAAAAATGAAACGATAACAAAAAAAAAAAAAAAATCCCTCTGACCTGCCAGCCCAGCAAAAGGATGCAGAAACTCTTGTTAACACCTTCAGGGCTGCCCAAGGAAAGATGAAGTCTGCAGAGGCTCAACTCAGGGGGCTGGTGAGATCCTTTTGCTTTTTTCTGCCATCCGGGTATCTTCACACTTCCTCAGACGTGCACAATTCTCACTTTTCTTATCACTTCTCATGCTCATTCTGCCCCTTCCCCACCCAGAGTCAATTTCCCAGAGGCCAGTCCTGGTTGTGTGTGTATGTGTGTGTGCACATGTATATGTGTGTGTGGTATTTTTCCAGTTTTAGCCCCTTACTTCCATTAAAATTTATCTATCCTCTTTCCCAGGATAGACCAGTGGTTCTCAAACTGCAGCTGCCTCTAAACCAGCTAGAGGGTTTGGTAAACACAGAGGAGTACGCCCCCTCCTCAGACTTTCAGATTTACCAGTTCCAGGGTATGACAGAGAGCTTACATTTCTAACAGACTGCTGGGTGACCCTGATGCTCCTGGTCCAAGGGCCATTCTTTGAGAACCACTGGGTTAGACGCACCTGTTGGACTGAAAGACTAATTTGAGCTAAGATGGGTTGTCATATTGTAGGAAAATGTTCCTGGACTTGAAGTCACGAAGAAGAGCCAAGTTTGAGCTTCCTCCAACCAGACCACCTCCTAGGTATAGCAACTTGAGCAAGTCCCTGAAGCCCAGAGGTTCTCAATTTCACATTAGAATCACCTGGTGACCTTTTATAACGTTGATGGAAGATCCCACTCGAGATGGACTTAATCAGAATCTCAGGGCATGGCTCCAGTGCATTGGTATGTTGCAAAATCTCCACAGGTGATCCTTCTGAGCCTCAGTTTTGTCTTCTAAATAATAGGTATAATTTTTCCCACACAGGACCATTGAGACAAACACAAATATTAAAATCCCTTCATAAATGGCACCGTGCTATTCAAATGTTAAGTGCCGTTTTCTGTTACAGAAAACATTTAAATTCTGACAGAGGCCATAAACATCTCAGTTAATATCTAAGTCAGGACAGATCATTCTGGCACAAATTAAGCTATTGGAGAAACTTGGAGGATGGAAAATCATTTTAACAAATCCATCTTATTCCACTGACACATGCATCTCTCCTTGATTCTGTATTTGAAGCATTTCTTTATATTTTACATCTAGTCTAAGAAAGTTGAATTACTCTTCGTGACTATCCAACGGTTTTGTGACCCCAATTTACTCTAAGCCAAGAGCCAACAAACTTTTTCTGTCAAGGACCTCATAGTAAATATTTTGGGCTTTGTAGGCCAGGTAGTCTCTGTTGCAATTACTTCACCATTGTATCACAAAAACAGCCATGGACTAAAACAAACAAACAAACATAAAAAGCAGCCACAGACAACATGTAAATGGCTGCACATGGCTGTGTGCCAGTAAACTTTATCTGCAAAAAGAGGCGACAGGCTGCATTTAGCCACGTGCTATAGTTGGCTGACCACTCCTTTAAGTTTCGAATGAAGACACAAAAATGTTCAAGTTGACTCAAGAAAGCAGCTGGGAATCTTTCTAATGAGACGTACCTAGCAAAGAGCGATTTTGTCGACATGCTTGCGTGCATGGTCTGAGTGTGGGAGGCAACTGAGGAAGGATAACAGTGTGGTCACACAGAGAGCTGAAAGTAAGCCAATCGCTTTGAAATCACCAATTGGCATGAGACTTATGCCCAGGTAAGATGACTTCACTCTTCCTGGGCTCACCATTAGGTTCTCAGAAAGAAGCACATGCACCCTCTCCCCTTAAATTTCTGTTTTCTGCTTAAATGCTGAGGGAACTCTTCCCCAGCCATGGGGAGCTCATTGAAGCAGGATAGGAGTCCCCATCAGTCTTTGCCTTAAAATAGCAATTTTCATCCAGCATTAAGAAAAACACCAAAAGGACACCAAAGGGTGTCTCCTTTTCCCATGCTTTGTAAATCACAGTGCTCTCTTCTATACAATTAGGGAAGGGGGATGGGGGATATTTGCATACCTCCCCCCCCACCCAGGACACTTGACAATGTCTGGAAACATTTCTGGAGTCACAACTAGGTGAGGGGTGCTATGGCATCTAGTGGGTAGAGGCCAGATATGCTGCTCAACATCGTACAGTGCACAGGATGTCACTAGTGCTGAGGCTGAGAATCTCTGGGATGGAGCATCATGCAGGAGGATAGCTGTAACTGGGAAAGTTTGGGGGACTGAGAAATAGGGCTTACAGTTCTCATGCCAAGCTTCTCTCCACCTTGTTTCTCTGGACTGGCTCCTTCAGTGGCCCAATCACTGCAGCCATCATTCCTTTTTCCTTTGAAAGTAAGAGAATCTTAGAGAAACTTGGGTCTTACAGCTGGAAGTAAACTCAGATCACCTGGTCACCTAAGGCAGCACTTCTCAAATGGTACTCTGCACACAAATCACCTGGGGCTGTTTAATTCTGCCCTGACTCAGCAGACCTGGATGGGGCTTGCAATTCTGCATTGCTAACTGGGACTTGCTCCAGCAATACAGACACAGGTAGTCCCTAGATCACACTCTGATTAGCAAGTCACTGCTTTCAGATGATGTGGCTGCAGTGCATTAAAGTTAAGTCAGTTCTCCCAGTCACTCAACTAGAAATTCTCAAAAGAAACTTTAAAAAGACTTCCTGGACCCTCATGCTCTAGCCACCAATTTAGTTAACCATAAAATCCACATTTCGTCTGGCACCTTGCAGCATTCTGCAGACACTGTACCTTGGAGGCACTTTGGGAAATCATCTCCACTGAATGCAGTCCCACTCTTTCTCCCTAGCTTTTTATTTTTTTCCCCCAAGATAGAGTCTCACTCTGTTGCCCAGGCTGGAGTGCAGTGGTGCAATCATACCTCGCTGCAGCGTCAAACTTCTGGGCTCAAGTGATCCTTTCACCTCCACCTCTCAAGTAGCAGGACCACCAGTACTCACCACCATACCTGGCTAATTTTTTAAAAAAATTTTGTAGAGATTGGGTCTTACTGTGTTGTCCAGGCTGGTCTTTAACTCGTAGCCTCAAGCGATCCTACCGCCACAGCCTCCAAAAGCACTGGGATTATAGGCATGAGCCACCACACCTGGCCTCTCCCCAGCTTTTTAATGACCAGTGGAGACTCCTGCTCCATGAAGCAACTTGGCTTGGCCACTCCCTGGAGAAAGTTCCTTGCTGATCATGTAAACCACTCAGCAGCCCTTCCTGGAAATGTCTTTCTGGGGGAGAGGCAAGTTTGAGAAACGTCAGAAAAGGAAACCTGTTCATCCAAAGGGAGCTAGCCTCAATTTTCGCTTGGGTTTGTATCAGCTGGAAACAGGTGGAAGCCCTGAGACAGTGAGTGTGTGTGTGAAATGAACATGGAGTCCCACAGAAGGAATGTTCTACTACCAGCGAGCATCCTCTGGATCCAACCTGTTAGGAGCCTGTGGGACGAGAATTTGTGGATGTGTTTTCAATTTCTCTGACAGAATCTGTTTGGATTGAGGACGGCTGTTCCATCTTTGAAATACGTGTTCCATAACAAGCACTGGAATCACACATCAATTGCTCCCTTCGTTCTGTGAGCCAAGCCCTGACTAAAGGGGTTTGAAAATCCCCACAAGGTGCTCTTTGCTTATTGCTCATTCAGAAAGGAAAAACATTTCTTTAATGAAATGCAATGTCAAGGAACAGCCAGAAATAGATGCTCCCTATCTGCCTTCACATATGGTAGCTTCTTTCTGGCCAATTGACGACCAATGAACTGGGGAAGAGTTTAACAACGGGCACACCAGGCACCCCATGCTCAGCCGAAGCAAGCTGTTCCTGATGGTAGTTGACGGAGATGGACATTTCTAGTCCTTTCTCAACCCATGAAAGCCCAGGAAACCCATACACGACCGGGTTTTATTTGCAAGGCCATCCTGGTTAGCTCTAGCTAAGTCTCCAGAATTAAAACTGATGGGCTGTCACTTTTCAGACAAATCCTGTTTGTTCATTCTTCCCCTCTGGCTTTTAATGACATCATGGCGACAGGAAATGTCCAAGGCCCACAAACACTGTTCTTTCATGAGTTTTACTAACAGACTCATTTCTACATTAACACCATGCTGGAGAGATTTTTCTGTCTGGAAGTGCCGAGGGTATTGAGTTATTTTCAAATACATTTTCTTATGTTCCTGAATTCTTGTTCCAAATTTCAAACTAATCAATACATAGTTCAGAATCCATGCATACTGATGCTTTTCTGCTCTTCAACTCAATATAAAGTTACGGAGACATGGAATTTTCTACCAAGTGGCTTCCTTCTATAATTTCCTATTAATTTGGAGACAGAAGGTTTTTTTAAAAAAATATATCCCTTAAGAGATCTGAGTTTTTGTTTTGTTTTGCTTTTTAGAAAAATGACTGCAGAGACTGGGAAAAAAGCATTTGGCTAGTCTGATCTGTGTTTATTTTCTGTGGCCTTATAATTAAACTGAAGTGTTATATGTTCTTTAACAACACAAAATTAATTGAAGTAATTTCCAATTAAATCTACTGAGATGGCTTCATAATGGGAGAAGATGATAATGTCTACCATTTGCCTGGTCATATTCTATGCCAAGTACTGTACAGCAATTACCTCATTTAATTCTCACAGCCATGCTGCTGTGGCAAGAGCAGTAGCTCACTTTACAGAGATGGGGAAACTCAGGCTCAGAGGGGTTCAATCCCTTTGACAATGGCACACAGAGCCAGGACTCAATGGATCCGGAACTCAAGTGCAATCCTATCGGCCTGTGACATTGGTGTGACTCCCTGAAAACTCAATATTGAACTTCTGTTAGAAGACGATTCTGGCTCGGTGCGGTGGCTCATGCCTGTAATCCCAGCACTTTGGGAGGCCAAGAGAGGCAGATCACTTGAGGTCAAGAGTTCGAGACCAGCCTCGCCAACATGGTGAAACCCTGTCTTTACCAAAAATACAGAAAATTAGCCAGGCGTGGTGGTGTGCACCTGTAATCCCAGCTACTAAGGAGGATGAGACAGGAGAATCGCTTGAATCCGGGAGGCAGAGGCTGCAGTGAGCCAAGATCATACCACTGCACTCCAGCCTAGGTGACAGGGCAAGATTCCCATCTCAAAAAAAAAAAAAAAAAGGATTATACTGTTTGCTCTTAGGATATCATGAGACCACAAAAGTTTCCAGGCATGGCTTTAAATGCCACCGATGCCACCAATATGCCAATGGCTTCATTTACATCTCAAACCGTAATGATTCCCCTGAACTCCAAATGTGAATGTCTAAGAGACATCTCTCATGTAGCATTTCCAAAAGGGAGCTCCTCACCTAGTCTATCCCATCTCAGTAAATAGCAACTTGGTTGTGCCATTTTGTATCAGTTCCATCAGCAAATCTGCTGGCTCTACCTTGGAATTACAGTTAGCCCTCCATATCCATGGGTTCTGCATCTGTGGATTCAACTGTGGATTGAAAATATTCAGGAAAAAAATGGCTGGTTGCATCTCTACTGAACATGTACAGAGTTTTTTCTTGTCACTATTCCATAAACAATGCAGTGTAACAACTGTTTACACAGCATTACATTGAACTAAGTATTCTAAGTAGTCTAGAGGATGTTTAAAGTAGACAGGAGGACATGTGTGGACTATATGCAAATAATACAGCATCTTATATAAGGCACTTAAGCATCATGGATTTTGGAATCTATGGGGGAGTCCTGAAAGAAATCTCCCACAGATACTGAGGAGCAACTGTATAACTGGAATTCAAGAATTTTCTAGGGCAAGCTCCCATCATCACTCACCTATTTGCAATAGACTCTTTTTGTCTTTTTGAGATGGAGTCTTGCTCTGTTGCCCAGGCTGGAGTGCAGTGGCACGATCTCAGCTCACTGTAACCTCCGCCTCCCAGGTTCAAGTGATTCTTGTGCCTCAGCCTTCCAAATAGCTGGGATTATGGGGACCTGCCACCACGCCTGGCTCATTTTTGTATTTTTTTGGTAGAGACAGGGTTTCACCATGTTGGCCAGGCTGGTCTCAAACTCCTGATCTCAAGTGATCTGCCCACCTCGGCCTCTCAAAGTGCTAGGATTACAGGTGTGAGCCACCGTACCTGGCCTATTTGCAATAGACTCTTATCCAGAGCCCTGGCTTCCAGTCTTGCGTCCAACAGCCAGGATGGTTTGTGGACAACACAAGTCAAATCATGTCACTCCTCTGAATTCCAGGACTTTACCTGGTCCTTCAAGCCCCTGAAGCATTTGCTGTGTCTACCCTCCTCCCAAAGGGAAAACAAACCCAACTTCAAATACCCCCACTCCCATCCCAAGGCTGCAGCCATCCACCCCTGGTGGGCCCCCAGCAGGCTAGACCCATTTCCATCTCAGGACATTTGCACTTGCTGTCCCCTTTGCTGAGGATACCCTTTCCCCAGCTGTGCCCCCAGCTGGTCCCCTCCCCTAACCAGCAGGGACTCCTCTAACCACCCATATTAAATAGCACCTCTTCTAGGTCAAGGATCTGTAGGCATTCTTTGTTCCTTTCTTGTCTTTCTTCCAAATTTTCTGTAAAGTAGAAAGTTTAAAAAAAAAAAAAACTCGTGGGAAAAGACATAATTCAACTCTTGTGGTTCCCAAAGTAATAAATAGAAAATTTTCTGTTGAAAGAAAGGATGAAAGAATGAATGAATGTTAAACCATTGCCCAAACTGTACTTCCCAGCCTTCACACAGGGCAAACACACACATGGCCTGAGGACAGTGTTCCTACCCAATCCTTGGAAACTGATAGCCTCAGTCTGAATTTTTATTTGGTCATCACCCACTCAGCCAAGAACAAGGAATTTTGAAGCTGACTGAATGGACTTCACAATCTGTGTATCAGTCTTAAGGATGGGTCTTTAACTTTACTGGATAGTCCAACCAAGTCACAGGAACGAGGTTTCCAGAGGTTCTACTGTATAGAAACACACTGTGAAATCAGTATCTCTTCCATTTACAATATGTTTGTTGCGGACTCTGTGCTTGTTTTATTTTTAAAAATAGAGTTCAAACATTTAATATTTAATAAGGTGCCAACATTTACACAGAGTATTACAATTTAAAAAAAACAACACTTTGCTATGTGGTTGTTCCAACACCAAATGTGAATATATCTCATAAAAGTCACACGTAGGCTCATTCCCAGCACCTCTAGGATGGCAAATAAATAGTTATTACAGCGCCAGTGAAAATAGGGTCTGCTTAATGTTTCCCAAGTCAGATATATAGGCTCTCTCCTCATGTAAATCATTTCAAAGGCTAGAAGCTTAGTCTAATAGAACACTGCCCACACAAAGTTAAAATGAAAGCATAATATTACAATTGCATGGTAATTCAATAGCTCTCCTTGGGTTTCTCATCTTTTCCAGCTCAGAATCTAATAATGAATACTAAGTAGAATTTGCATATATTGGTAATTAAGTAATCAGTTCTCACCTAAGTGAAAGAAACTGCTCTAAAATTTTCCATTTCTGTGACTTATTAGGCTCGAAATCTATCTATTTACACATCTCCTTTGTAAGGTCTTTAGGAAGGACTGAATAAAGAACTGAGATCACCTGGTTCAAAGTAACAGTAAGCACTGAATACTGAATGAGTGACTTCTAGCACATTCTGCCTTTCCCCTAAAAGCCACATGAGCATCTGTATTCCCAGGGGGATGCACTAAAATCCACTTAGAAGAAATGCACACGTCACTTCCAGGGTCCCCTTATTTGGTGCTTTTGCACAACACATTCCTCAGTAAAAGCAAGAAACAGGTGATGTGTGTCATGAGAGAGTGCCTTTCCCATGATGTGTTGGTGGTTTTTTATGTTAAAAACTGATTCAGAGAGAATCCAGAGAGTTCTGTAAATGTCTAAAGCCTTTGGTTCTGGAAGAAGAAGAAAAAGAAAACATTATTCTGAAAGATGCTTATTTTATCTCCACATCTCTGTGCTGTTCATCAGATCACCAGATAAAGTGGATGTAAATTCTGCATTTGGAGAGAGCAAATAATCTCAGGATCCCTACCCAAGTACGTTTACAAGAAAGAGAGACAGAGCATAGCAGCATGTTTCCCACGGGGTTTGTCTGAGCCCCCAGGCCCATGGGTGAGTGGACCACATGACTGAGTTAGGACTCTACAGAAGGAAGGCAGTTTGCTGTCGTAGTCCCCACCACAGACTCCTCTTCCTTGACCTTAGTCCACCCGTCTGACTCTGGCCACCTATTGAGGGAGAGCCTGAACCCCACAATAAATTAGAGGCTCAATTTACAAAGTAAAGTAAGACTTGGGTTGTTTCAGTCAAGTAACTCTTCCAACTGTATGCCATGAATTTGCAGATATCTCTACTCTAAGCACTGGGGAGGATGCAAATACCAAGGTCCCCCTTGGTGACCTTGGCCAGGAAGCATATTTTCCCCTCATTCCCCTCCTTGGCCTCAGCCAGATTAGAAAGAAAGGCTGTGGTTTCACTGACCTCTGGCTATCTTTTCATTGTTTCAGGTTCCCTTTGGAAGCTATTTGTTTCAACTAAAAGGACCTCCTGGATTCTATAAAGCCAGGCTATGACTAATACTCTTTCCCAGCATGCACTGACTCTGAGGACACCACAGGGCAATAAGAGGGGGAACTACATGAAGTGGTCGTTAAGACTTTTTAGGATTTAAAGTCCAGAAGAACCCGACTTCACTTGTAAACGTTCCGTGGAAACCACAACACCAACACTAACATTAAGACCTGTTACTCAAGGCTTACATGCTATAAATAAGACAATGAATTTTATTCTTTTATAGGACCAATGATTAAATTCTCTACTATTGACTGGATATTGCCATACTGAGGTGGCTATTGTATGTTATTTTGGAAGGAAGGACCAATGAATCACACAAATGTTCTTAGTGTGTCAGCATGATCTGATTTAAAATTTCTTAACTTAGAGAAAATATATATTTTGCACATTAATTAGAAGTTTCATGAAAACCCATTTGTAGCTAGATTTTTGTCCAACATAAAAATTCTTATTAGGGCTAAGAAATTATGGATTTGGGCTGGGACTTCTAGGTCAAATCTGAGAGAAGGGATGGGGAGCAAGAAGGTTAGAAGAACATTCACAGAGCTTTGGCAAGATTGAAGACAGGAAGGGCAATGACAAGGACATGATGATGGCATCCAATATGACAAACTTCCCCTCCCGAAGACCAACACTCTTCCTTAGTAAGATAATATGAATTTCGTTCAGGGAGTAATGTGCCTAGCTCAATATTTTCCTTCCCACACTAGTGTGTGGCTACCAGGAGCCACATGACAGACTTCCAGCCCATGGATACAAGCTGAGCATCTCTGGGGAAGCTCTCCTTTCCTGATAGACATTGTACCTAGTTGCTTGCCTCTCCCTTTCTCTTCCCCACTTAGAAAGCAGACATGATACCTGATGGTTCAGGAACCATCTTTCAACTCTGAGGCAATAAGCCAGAGGAAAAAAGGTAAAAATAGTGAAAACAAAATAGCAACAGAATGGGGAACCCAACGATATTACGGAGACAGTCCTGGAATAACCCCTCTCAGGGTTCTTACTCAGTCCTTCAGTGTTTGCTGGGTTTTCTGTTATTTGCAGCCAAATGCACACCTAAGTGATGCAGTAGTATCCAGTGACAATGAGATTGAAAAGGACGAGGGGCACTCAGTGAAAAGGCAGGGACAAAGACTTAAGAGCAAGAGCAAGTGGCATAATCTTACTTATACAGATCATATGGTGGATCTAACACATAGCTTCATTCCTTCCTGCAGAAAAGACCAAAATCCTGACTAAAAGAGTAAATGTGTCATTAAGTTCAAATACAAAGATGCCCAGTGCTCAAATTGGCTGTATAAAATTTAACGCTGTCCTCCTGTGCTGTGATTGCTAGTATGAAGTGCACGCTTATACATTCAAACTGGACATTTTGCATCCTACAGAGAAGATAATGGAACATATTTAGAATCAATTTAGTATTTCTCTTGCAATCCCTTTGGAGGTGCTCCCACTGAGAACTCATATGCCTCATCCTCTCCACAGTCGTATCTGATAAGATCTGAGAGGACAAATAAGTAGTAACACTGGGTAGCCTGTTTGGACTCTTGCATATGCTACTTGTAAATGAAAGCACGCTTATGACAAGCTGGGGGACTACCAGCTATGGCTCATGAAGTGCTGAGATGATCAATATTGAATGCATGGGCAAAAGCAATAAATAAATGAAGCAAATGCAATGGGGATGCAAATCAATGATTGGGTGTGTATACCCTCAAAATAAGGATGCGTCCCTTTGTATAGGAGGAGACATGGCACAGCACTATATGCTCTAATAGTTCATCGTGCAGGCCCAGGATGCCAGTCTTGCATAGAGAATGATTTCTTCACACTCATCATGGCAGGCGTGCCTGGTGTTGGTTCAGAAACTGATGGATAAGCCAGATAACAGGCTGAGAACAGGAGCAAGAAATGGGATGGTTGTGAGCGAACCCACTGGCATACTTGCAGCTTTCACTGTGTTCAAATTTAATTTTTCTTTTCAACAAAGTAAGTGCAAATGTTTTTAATATGATTCAGTAACATAGCAGCAAAACTTCAAGAACCAATAAATAAGGACGCTGACATGCTGATACCCCTTTGTCTTTTGGACTCAATGCTTCACGTGTGTTTGTAAGTTACAAACATCAGCCTTGAGCAGAAGGGGTAAAAGTTTCTTGAGTCAGCATTCATGCTCCACATACTTGTATAGATCACATCATTTACACCTACCCACATGCCCCCACAGCAGTAGCAAACTCATTAGGAAACGCAGCTTGAAACTCATACGGAGTTAAAGCTATAAAATGCCTAATCATTGATACTTTTGTTTTTAAAGGTTTCATTCTTCTTCCCCCTCCTTTCAAACAAAGCTTTTGTTTCTGCTGTCCCCAGTGTGTGATCTTCATTGGAATAATAACATATCATTTATTTCTTTTTAAATGACACAGTCAGTGTTTTTCTGAAAATAATTGCCACCTTGTTGCTAATTAAACATGATGGATTCGGGGTCCTGGTTTGCCATCTGGGCCATATGTCTCAGAACATCCTTTTTTGTGATGATGCCAAGAAGTCTCCTGGAAAAGAAACAAAATGAGAGAAAAGAGATCAGCCTTGCAACAGCAACTCATCCCTGTCCCTAAACCCCAGTGCCTTTTCCATGTGTGCACAGAGACAGACAACAATTCCTAGCTTCCCTTGTGGTTAGGCAGAGTCAATGGTGGGAGCACTGGCCAATGCCTGTGGGTGGAGGTGACAGATGCCGCTCCCAGGTCTCCTGTGCATTTCCCCTGGCTCTCTCTTCTCATCTGGCAGCCAGAAACACAGGAGCCAGTGAAGGGCTCTAAGGATTGACTTAGGAGCCACCAGATTCAAACACCTGGGTCCAGAGCCCACGCCTGCTGCAATCCACATTGGCTGTAACATGTGAGAAAAATAAACCTTTATTGCATTAGGCCACCGAGATTGCAAGCTTGTTTATTATGGCAGTAAACCTATGAGGACTACTATGTCCTCTTAAATTTCAAAACTATAATCAATTTTAAAAGGGTTTATGAAAGGCATTGTCAAAACTTGACCACACCACAGGAATTCCAAGTATAAGGTATTTTAAGTATAAGATAAAAAGTGATTCCATTTGTAATTCTATCTTACTGGGAGGGATAAAGTTTGACATTCATCTCTGACTATATATGTAAATTGCCTCCTCTTCCAAAACTTCATTGCTTTCAACTCATATAAACAGTGCCATGGGTGGGGCACTTGGCTCACGCCTGTAATCCCAGCACTTTGGGAGGCTGAGGCAGGTGGATCATGAGGTCAGGAGTTTGAGACCAGTCTGACCAACATGGTGAAACCCCATCTCTACTAAAAATACAAAAATTAGCCAGGTACGGTGGTGTGCACCTGTAATCCCAGCTACTCAGGAGGCTGAGGCAGGAGAATCACTTGAACCCAGGAGTCAGAGGTTGAAGTGAGCCAATATTGCACCACTGCACTCCAGCCTGGGTGACAGAGCAAGACTCCATCTCAACTAATGGGCAAAAACAACCAGCCAGCATCACAATGACAGGATCAGATTCACACACAACAATATTAACCTTAAATGTAAATGTTTACAGGCTAAATGCCCCAATTAAAAGGCACAGACAGGAAAACTGGATAAAGAATCAAGACCCATCAGTGTGCTGTATTCAGGAGACCCATCTCACGTGCAAAGACACATGTGCAAAGACACACATAGGCTCAAAATAAAGGGATAGAGGAATATTTACCAAGCAAATAACAAGCAAAAAAAAAAAAAAAAAAAAAGCAGGGGTTGCAATCATAGTCTCTGATAAAACAGACTTTAAACCAACAAAGATCAAAAAAGACAAAGAAGGACATTACATAATGGTAAAGGGATCAATGCAACAAGAAGAGCTAACTATCCTAAACATATATGCACCCAGTACAGGAGCACCCAGATTCATAAAGCAAGTTCTTAGAGACCTACAAAGAGACCTGGACTCCCACACAAAAATAGTGGGAAACTTTAACACCCACTGTCAATATCAGACAGATCGATGAGACAGAAAATTAACAAGGATATCCAGGACTTGAACTCAACTCTGGACCAAGTGGACCTAACAGACATCTACAGAACTATCCACCCCAAATCAACAGAATATAAATTCTTCTCAGTACCACATCGCACTTATTCTAAAATTGACCACATAATTGGAAGTAAAACACTCCTCAGCAAATGCAAAAGAATGGAAATCATAACAAACAGCCTCTCAGACCACAGTGCAATCAAATTAGAACTCAGAATTAAGAAACTCACTCAAAACCACACAACTACATGGAAACTGAAAAATCTGCTCCTGAATGACTACTGGGTAAATAATGAAATTAAGGCAGAAATAAATAACTTCTTTGAAACCAATGAGAACAAAGACACAATGTACCAAATCTCTGGGACATAGCCAAAGCAGTGTTTAGAGGGAAATTTATAGCACTAAATGCCCACAAAAGAAAGCGGGAAAGATCTAAAATCAACAATTAACATCACAATTAAAAGAACTAGAGAACCAAGAGCAAACAAATTCAAAAGCTAGCAGAAGATAAGAAATAATTAAGATCAGAGCAGAACTGAAAAAAGAGACACAAAAGACCCTCCAAAAAAAATCGATGAATCCAGGAGCTGTTTTTTGTAAAGTTTAACAAAATAGACCACTAGCCAGACTAATAAAGAAGAAAGAGAGAATAATCAAATAGACACAATAAAAAATGATAAAGGGGATATCACCCCCTGATCCCACAGAAATACAAACTACCATCACAGAAGACTATAAACACCTCTATGCAAACAAATTAGAAAATCTAGGAGAAATAGATAAATTCCTGGACACATATACCCTGCCAAGACTAAATCGGGAAGAAGCTGAATCCCTAAATAGACCAATAACAAGGTCTGAAATTGAGGCAGTAATTAATAGCCTACCAACCATAAAATGCCCAAGACCAGATGGATTCATAGCCGAATTCTACCAGAGGTACAAAGAGAAGTTGGTACCATTCCATCTGAAACTAGTCCAAACAACAGAAAAAGAGGAACTCCTCCCTAACTCATTTTATGAGGCCAGCATCATCCTGATACCAAAACCTGGCAACAAAAAAAAAGAAAATTTCAGGCCAATATCCCTGATGAACATCAATGCGAAAATACTCAATAAAATACTGGCAAACTGAACCCAGAAGCACATCAAAAACCTTATCCACCACAATCAAGTTGGCTTCATCCCCTGGGATGCAAGGCTGGTTCAACATATGCAAATCAATAAATGTAATCCATCACATAAACAGAACCAATGACAAAAACCACATGATTATCTCAACAGATGCAGAAAAGGCCTTTGATAAAATTCAACACTGCTTTGTGCTAAAAACTCTCAGTAAACCAGGTATTGAGGGGATGTATCTCAAAATAATGAGAACTATTTATGACAAACCCACAGCCAATATCATACTGAATGGGCAAAAGGTGGAAGCATTTTCTTTGAAAACTGGCACAAGACAAGGATGCCCTCTCTCACCACTCCTATTCAACGTAGTATTGGAAGTTCTGGCCAGGGGCAATCAGGCAAGAGAAAGAAATAAAGCGTATTCAAATAAGAAGAGAGGAAGTCAAATTGTCTCTGTTTGCAGATGACATGATTGTATATTTAGAAAACCCAATCATCTCAGCCCAAAATCTCCTAAGCTAATAAACAACTTCAGCAAAGTCTCAGGATACAAAATCAATGTGCAAAACTCACAAGCATTCCTATACACCAATAATAGACAAGCAGAGAGCCAAATCATGAGTGAACTCCCATTCACAATTGCTACAAAGACAATAAAATACCTAGGAATACAACTTACAAGGGATGTGAAGGACCTCTTCAAGGAGAACGACACACCACTGCTCAAGGAAATAAGAGAGGACACAAACAAATGGAAAAACATTCCATGCTCATGGATAGGAAGAATCAACATCATGAAAATGTTCATACTGCCCTAAGTAATTTGTAGATTCAATGTTATCTTCATCAAGCTACCATTGACTTTCTTCACAGAATTAGAAAAAAACTACTTTAAATTTCATATGGAACCAAAAAAGAGCTCATATAGCCAAGAAAATCCAAAGCAAAAAGAACAAATCTAGAGGCATCATGCTACCTGACTTCAAACTATACTACAAGGCTACAGTAACCAAAACAGCATGGTACTGGTACCAAAACATATATGTAGGCCATGGAACACAACAGAGGCCTCAGAAATAAATAACACCACACGTCTACAACCATCTGATCTTTGACAACCCTAACAAAAACAAGCAGTGGGGGAAAGGATTTCCTATTTAATAAATGGTATTGGGAAAACTGGCTAGCCATATGCAGAAAACTGAAACTGGACCCCTTCCTTATACCTTATATAAAAATTAACTCAAGATGGATTAAAGACTTAAATGTAAGACCTAAAACCATTAAAATCCTAGAAGAAAACCTAGGCAATACCATTTAGGATTATAGGTATAGGCAAAGACTTCATGACTCAAAGACCAAAAGCAATGGCAACAAAAACCAAAATTGACAAATGGGACCTAATTAAAGAGTTTCTGCACAGCAAAAGAAACTACAATCAGAATAAACAGGCAACCTACAGAATGGGAGAACATTTTTGCAATCTAGCCATCTGATAAAGGGTTAATATCCAGAATCTACAAAGAACTTCAATGAATTTACAAGAAAAAAACAAACAACCCCATCAAAAAGTGGGCAAAGGATATGAACAGACACTTCTCAAAAAGAAGACATTTATGCAGCCAACAAACATATGAAAAAAAGGTCATCATCACTGGTCATCAGAGAAACGCAAATCAAAACCACAATGAGATACCATCTCATGCCAGCTAGAATGGCAATCATTAAAAAGTCAGAAAACAATAGATGCTGGAGAGGCTGTGGAGAAATAAGAATGCTTTTACACTGTTGGTGAACATGTAAATTAGTTCACTCATGGTGGAAGACAGTGTGGTGATTCCTCAAGGATCTACAACTAGAAATACCATTTGACCCAGCAATCCCATTACTAGGTATATACCCAAAGGATTATACATCATTCTACTATACAGCCACATGCACACATAAGTTCACTGTGGCACTGTTCACAATAGCAAAGACTTGGAACCAACCCAAATGCCCATCAATGATAGACAGGATAAAGAAAATGTAGCACATATAGGCCAGGCACAGTGGCTCACGCCTGAAATCCCAGCACTTTGGGAGGCCAAGGCAGACGGATCACGAGATCAAGAGATCGAGACCATGATGAAATCCCATCTCTACTAAAAAATACAAAAATTAGCTGGGCATGGTGGTGCACACCTGTGGTCCCAGCTACTCTGGGAGGCTGGGGCAGGAGAATTGCTTGAACCCAGGAGGCAGAGGTTGTAGTGAGCCGAGATTGTGCCACTGCACTCCAGCCTGGCGCCTGGCAACAGAGCAAGACTCTGTCTCAAAAAAAAAAAAAAGAAAAGAAAAGAAAATGTAGCACATATATACGATGGAATCTTATGCAGTCATAAAAAAAGGATGAGTTCATGTCCTTTGCAGAGACATGAATAAAGCTGGAAACCATCATTCTCAGCAAAGTAACACAGGAACAGAAAACCAACACCACATGTTCTCACTCATAAATGGAAGTTGAACAATGAGAACACATGGACACAGGGAGGGGGCATCACACACTGGGGCCTGATAATGGGCGGGGAGCTAGCGGAGGGATAGCATTAGGAGAAATACCTAATGTGGTTGATGGGTGCAGCAAACCACCATGGCACGTGTATACCTATGTAACAAACCTGCACATTCTGCACATGTATCTCATAAATTATTTTTTAAAAAGCCACTTACCAGAGTCCATTGTATGGGACCAACAAGACTGTATATCACACAATGCAAAGGAGCATGGTTTACAAACACTGCAGTGTGAATCGTGACCTCTGGATTATATAGTGCACATTTGCACAACCATTCATAGCAACCCTTGCTTCATTGTTTTACTAAATGACCACCTGCAGGAACACATCATGCCCCTTGGGTAAACTGAAAGGTCTGAGAGAAGAAGACGTGTAAACTTCTTTGGAAAAAAGAAGTTCCATTGCCATGTAAGTTTGCAAAATGCTACTCATTGTATCTCCATTATACCCAAAGAAAGGTGTATGGGGAAGCAAACTCTGGTAGTCTACATTAAAATACTGTATAGCTATTAAAATAATGAGTTCTACTCTGTGTAATACGATAATATACAAAAAATCAGAAAACACAATTGTAATATACTGTCATTTATTTAATTAAGGCCAAGATAGTCAAATTTATCTCTTAGTGAATATGAAGAGGGGATGTAAGTATTTTAAGTAGTATTCAAATCAGTTACACAGTAAAATAAACACTGATTGGTGAAACTCAAGCCAGAATTCTGATGTTTTTGGCTCTGACTACACTGGACTTTAAACAGTCTTGGAAAAGGTATTCATTTCTTGTGTTGGTTTCCCCTGTCTATCACACTGAGGGAGACAGAAAATATAGCCCCTTCCCCTCCATCTTACGGCAACATCTTTAGGAGAGAGGAAAATAGTGAAAGAGCATGTTAAGCAAACAGAATAATGACGATACGAATTACAAAAGCATTAAAAGAATATGTCATGACCCTACAGTGATCATTTTCTTAAATGGGGGAGGAATACTTGATAAATGTAGAAAATAGGACAGAATTTGATAATTAATACTTTGTACCTCCCAATGTAATAATTAGCTTAGCCAATAATTATCAATGGATACCAAAATCATTGGGTGAATGGTTGCTAGAAAAACAAGAAAATTCACAGTCTCAAAGTACTTTTCTAGAGATTATGAACAAGAGAAAAATGTCACTTTACAATGGAGGGCTCTGGCCATCACCACCTCATCCAAGCAATGAAGCTTATCATCAACAAAGTCAGAAAAGCAGACTCTGTAACGCCACCTATGTTGGAATGCTGCCAAAAACGACTTAAACCAAATTGAATCATGAAGAAATAATCAGATCCAGGATGTGAGACTACTGGACTGGACTCTTCAAAGGAAATCTATGCATGTAACAAAGCTGCACATGTACCCCCTGTATCTAAAATAAAAGTTGAAATTATTTTTTAAAATCTTTGTCATAAAAAAATAAAACAAGGCAGGGAACTATTCTAGACAAGAGACTAAAAAGGCAAAACAATGCAATGCACAAACTGTGATGGAATTCTAAGTTAAAATTTGAATATCAACTTGATACTGGATGATATATTGAGTTACTGTTAATTTTACATCATTATGGTTTGGTAGTTATATAAAGAAAATGTCCTTATTCTTAGAAGATGTCTGCTTCATTAATCATTGCCAAAATCTGGAAGCAACCAACATATTCTTTAGCAGGTGACTGGATAAACCATGGCATATTCAGACAATGGATATTTTTCAGCAATAAAAACAAAAGCGCTATCAAGTCATGAAAAGATGTAGAGGGAAAATCAAAATGTGTATTGCTGAGTCAAAGAACCTGGGCTGAAAAGGCTACATACTGAATGATTCCAACTACATAATATGCGACATTTTGGAAAAGGCAAAACTATGGAGGCAGTAAAAAGATCAGTGGTTGTCAGGGCTTGGGGGATGGGAAGAGAGGGATAAATAGAGCACAGGGGATTTTTAGGGTAGTGAAACTACTCTGTATCATTCTGTAATGGTAGATACATGATATTACATATTTGTCAAAATCACAGAAATATACAACACAGCATACATCCTAAAGTAAAGTATGAATGTTAGTTAATAATGTATTGATATTGGTTCATCGATTAGAACAAATATAATAGTAATGCAAGATATTGACAATAGGGGAAACTGGGGGGAGAAGGAGATATATGGGAACTCTGTACTTTTTCTCAGTTGTTCTGTAAACCTAAATGTTGGTATAATCCTGAAACAAGACCTACCTAAAGGAAACAAATGTTAGCACTCTTCTTTGCAGTGAGATGCCGAGTTCTCCTGGGAAAACCCGTCTGTGAGTATGTACACAGTTGATAGATTCAAGGCCCAACAAGGGCTCTTGTCTCGCACAGGAAGGCTGCTGGGTCCAGCTGGCAGAGCCTGAAAACATTTCTTTCCATCCTGATTTGTCTTAGTTGCTTCGGGCTCAACTGTCATAATGACGGGTCCATTGAGTAAATCAACCAGAGATACACATTTTCTCAAGGGCACTATTACCCAATACTTCGCTAAATCACCCTGCTTCTACGGTTGCAGAAGCTTTAGTGGGCCCCGGTCTCATTAGAGTTGCCCTTTTGTTTTTGCTCAGCCATGTCTTGCTGCTGAGAAGAGCAGCCCAGGCCTCCAGACCTGAGGCATGTCAGAATGTTAGAGGCCCACATAAGAAAAAAAGGTTTCCCAATCAACAAAGTGAAGAGACAACCCACAACTGGGAGAAAACATTATCAAACTATCCATCTGACAAGGGATTAATAACCAGACTATGTAAGGAGCTTAAATAACTCTATAGAGGAAAATTTAATAATCTGATCCCCCAAAATGAGCAAAATATTTTAATAGACATTTCTCAAAAGAAGACACGCAAACAGCAAACAGGCCTATGAAAACAGTATAGTTGGATAGCTTGTAACACAAAGGGTAAATGCTTGAGGGGATGGATACCCCATTCTCCATGATGTGATTATTATGCATTGCATGCCTGTATCAAAGCATCTCATGGGCCCTATAAATATACACGTCTACTATATACCCACAAAAATTTAAAATTTTTTAAACAAGGTTTCCTCCCAGGGTCAGGTAAATTTTGTTCTAGCTCTGATAATTCTAATCAATTTCAAGGAAGCCGTGACAGCTAGGAAAGGTAGCTTTTGTTACTGGGAAGGACCTCTATTTATAGGCAGATAGAAGTCCCCAGTGAGGCCCCCTCCATGCAGTAGCAGCGAAATGAGTCCCAACCTGGGCCCATGGGACTCCTTGCACCCATCCAGCCCTCTACCTAGGAAGACATTACGCAGGGTTTCTCTACCTTGGCACTAGTGACATTTGGGTTGGCTAATTATTTGTTGTGGATAGGCCATTCTGTGCATGGTAGACATGCAGCACCACCCTGGGCCTCTACCCACTAAATGCAGCAGCATCCCCATCCCCCCATCGTGACAACCAACATGTCTCCAGACAATGCTAAATGTCTCCTGTGGAGAGGGGGACAAGACTGCCCCCTGGTTGAGAACCACCATCCAGATTAAAAAGTATTAAAATAGTCCCACACCAGCTGGTTTATAGCTACCGAGCTAGACGCCCTGGGATGTCCCCTGCCAACCTCATACCTTATAGAACTTCAATGAACTCCCCACAATTCATAACAAATGAGTTAATTATCTGGTACCAGTTCTTAAATACTCTCACTGTTACTCCCAGCCAGGAGCTTTCAGACACGATGAACCTCTGTGGGTGAATCTATAATACAACATGAATGTGTAACACAGGAATCCCATTACCTGGCCCCATATCCTCAGTATTTTACTGAACAGGTATCCCAAAATGCAGCAGCCATTCCAGGAATCTGGATACTTAAAGATGCTGCAGCGTATCTTCCCATCACCCCCAGGTCTACTCCCCACTGTCGTGGCCCCAGAGGTGCTGTGCGGAGGGGATTGATGTCCTCAAGGGTCAGGGTTGGCTGGCAGAGTTCTCCATCAAAGGTCCTCCCGGCACCTGGCAGCCGATTGTGCCTCAGGAGATAGACCTGGAAGAACCCAGATGGGACTGGCTCTGCAACCAATTCCCTTTAACCTTAAGCAGTGTTTTGCTTTTAGGGTCTCACCTCCTCATTTGAAAACTGAAGGGAATGGGGGAGGGGGAAGGAGGGGATGGAGGATGGTTAATGGGTACAAAAACAGTTTAAAAGAATATGATCTAGTATTTGATAGTACAACAGGGTGACTACAATCAATAATAATTTAATTATACATTTAAAAAGAACTAAAAGAATATAATTGGAATGTTTGTAACCCAAAGGATAAATGCTTGAGGTGATGGAGCCACCATTTACCCTGACATGAATATTATGAATTACATGCTTGTATCAAAATATCCCATATACCCCATAAATATGTACACCTATGTACCCACAAAAATTAAAATAATTTTTTTCTTAAAAAGGGAAAACAAATGTCCATCAACTAATGAACTGATCAGCAAAATGTAGTCTATCCATACAACGCAAGATGCTTCAGCCCTAAAAAGGAAAGAAGTACTGGCACATCTTCAGTGTGGATGAACCTTGAAAACATGATGCTCAGTGAAAGAAGCCAAACACAAAAGGCCACATAATGCATGAGTATATCGACATGAAATGTCTGGAATAGGCAAGTCCACAGAGACAGAAAGCAGAGTAGTGGTTGCCAAGGGCTGTGGTATAGGAGGAAACAGCTAAGGGGTGTGGGTTTATTTTTGAGGTGATGAAAGTGTTCTAAAATTGTGGGTGATGAATGCACACAACTCATTTTCTGCTAAAAACCACTGAATCATGCATTTTAAATGGGTGAACTGTACAATATGTGAATTACTTCAATAAAGCTGTTAAATGAATGAATGAATGGATGAACTAAAGGCAGTGCCCCAAGTGCTACACAAAGTCGCACTCACCATTCAGATGCTAAGAATCTGTTGACAAGAGCATAAGGCAGGTGAAGTAATTATCTTACTGACTTTGACTCTCTCTCTCAGAAAGCATAATTGCAAAATGAAAGGCAAGGGAACAGTGGAAGTTTTAAAAATTGAGCATTTGCAAATGTTGGGATTTCTATTGCCCTTTCAAAATAAAAAAGAAATAGTTATAAGGCCAGCAGCTTATACCTATAAGATGCCACTAAGAAATCTGTGATCAGAGGGGAAATCAAAGCAGCTGTGAGAGGTTCAGCCCACACAGGCAGAGCACCCCGGAACCTAGAGGTGTTCTTATGCCATGGGGAAGGGCTCCACCGCTGCCAACTAGTGGACAGGCTCTCATTTTAAACTGCCCTTTCATACGCTAACAATTTCCTGCCATCAGAAAGCCTGCTCAGAACAGACTCCTCTTTTTTGGTTCCATGTGAATTTTGAAGTAGTTTTTCTCTAATTCTGTGAAGAAAGTCAATGAGTATTCAACGATGGGAATAGCATTGAATCTATAAATTACTTTGGGCAGTATGGCCATTTTCACAATATTGATTCTTCCTATCCATAGAGCATGGAATGTTTTTCCATTTGTTTGTGTCCTCTCTGATTTCCTTGAGCAGTAGTTTGTAGTTCTCCTTGAAGAGGTCCTTCATTTCCCTTGTTAGCTGTATTTTATTCTCTTTGCAGCAGTTGTGAATTCGAGTTCATTCATGATCTGGCTCCCCTGCTCGTCTGTTATTGGTGTATAGGAATGCTTGCGATTTTTGCACATTGATTTTGTATCCTGAGACTTTGCTGAAGTTGCTTATCAGCTTAACAAGCTTTTGGACTTAGAGGGCTGAGACAATGGGGTTTTCTAGACATAGGATCATGTCACCTGCAAACTGAGACAGTTTGACTTCCTCTCTTTCTATCTGAATACCCTTTATTTCTTTCTCTTGCCTAATTTCCCTGGCCAGAACTTCCAATACTATGTTGAATAGAAGTGGTAAGAGAGGGCATCCTTGTCTTGTGCCGGTTTTCAAGGGGAATGCTTCCAGGTTTGGCCCACTCAGTATAATATTGGCTGTGGGTTTGTCATAAATGGCTCTTATTATTTTGAAGTATGTTGCATCAATATCTAGTTTATTGAGAGTTTTTAACGTGAAGGGTTGTTATTTTTATCAAAGGCCTTTTCTGCTTTTATTGAGATAATCATGTGGGTTTTGTCTTTAGTTATGTTTGTGTGATGAATTATATTTATTGATTTGTGTATGTTGAACCAGCCTTGCATCCCAGGGATGAAGCTGACTTGATTGTGGTGGATAAGCTTTTGATATGCTACTAGATTCAGTTTGCCAGTAATTTTTAATTGAGGATTTTTGCATCAATGTTCATCAGGGATATTGGCCTGAAGCTTTCTTTTTTTGTTGTATCTCTGCCAGATTTTGGTATTAGGATGATGCTGGCCTCATAAAATGAGTTAGGGAGGAGTCCCTCCTTTTAATTGTTTGGAATACCTTTTGAAGAAATGGTACCAGCTTCTCTTTGTACCTCTGGTACAAAGAATTCAGCTGTAAATCTTTCTGGTCCTGGGATTTTTTTGGTTGGTAGGCTATTTATTACTGCCTCAATTTCAGAACTTGGTATTGGTCTATTCAGAAGTTCAACTTCTTCCTGGTTTAGTCTTGGGAGGGTGTATGCATCCAGGAATTTATCTATTTCTTCTAGATTTTCTAGTTTATTTACATAGAGGTCATATAGTATTATCTGATGGTTGTTCATGTTTCTGTGGAGTCAGTGGTAATATTCCCTGTATCATTTTTTGTTGTGTCTATTCAATTCTTCTCTCTTTTCTTCTTTATCACTTTAGCTAGCAGTCTATTTTATTAATTTTTTCCAAAAAAAAAAAAACTCCTGGATTTGTTGATTTTTTGAAGGGTCTTTCATGTCTCTATCTCCTTCAGTTCTTCTCCGATCTTGCTTATTTCTTGTCATCTTCTAGCTTTGGGGTTTATCTGCTCTTGGTTCTCTAGTTCTTTCAGTTGTGGTGTTAGGGTATTGATTTGAAATCTTTCTAGCTTTTTGATGTGGGCATTTAGTGCTATAAATTTCCTCTTAACACTGCTTTAGCTGTGTCCAAGAGATTCTGGTACATTGTCTCTTTGTTCTCATTGGTTTCAAAGAACTTCTTGATTCCTGCCTTAATTTTATTATTTATCCAGGAGTCATTCAAAAGCAGGTTGTTCGATTTCCATATAGTTGTGTGGTTTTGAGTGAGTTTCTTAATCTTGAGTTCTAAATTGATTGCACTGTGGTCTGAGAGACCACTTGTTATGATTTCAGTTGTTTTGCATTCGCTGAGGAGTGTTTTACTTTCAATTATGTGATCGATTTTAGAGTGTTATGTGGTGCCAAGAAGAATGTATATTCTGTTGGCTTTGGATGAAGGGTCCATAGAGCCTAGAAAAACCTAAGCAAAAAGAATGAAGCTGGAGGCCTCATACTACCCAACTTCAAACTATAATACATGGCTACAGTATCCAAAACAGCACAGTACTTGTACAAAAACAGATACATACACCAATGAAACAGAATACAGATCTCAAAAATAAGACTGCACATCTAAAACCATCTGATCTTTGACAAAGCTAACAAAACAATCAATGGGGAAAGGATTCTCTATTTAATAAATGGTGCTGGGAGAACTGGCTAGCTATATGCAGAAAATTGAAACTGAATCCCTTCCTTACACCTTATACAAAAATTAACTCAAGATAGATTAAAGACTTAAATGTAAAACCCAGCACAATAAAAAGCCTAGAAAAAAATCTAGGCAATACCATTTAGGACATAGTCAAGGGCAAAGATTTCATGACGAAAACATCAAAAGCAATTGCAACAAAAGCAAAAGTTGACAAATGGGATCTAATTAAACTAAAGAGTTTCTGCACAGCAAAAGAAACTATCATCAGAGTGAATAGACAACCTACAGAATGACAGAAAATTTTTGCGATCTATCCATCTGACATAGGTCTAATATGCAGAATCTGCAAGGAACTTAAACAAATTTACAACAAAAAAAAACCATCAAAAATTGGGCAAAGGACATGAACAGACACTTCTCAAAAGAAAACATTTTTATAGCCAACAAACACATGAAAAAAAAGCTCCACATCACTGATCATTAGAGAAATGCAAATCAAAACCACAGTGAGATACCATCTCATGCCAGTCAGAATGGCAATTATTAAAGTCAAGGAACAACAGATGCTGGTGAGAGTGTGGGAGAAACAGAAACGCTTTTACACTGTTGGTGGGAATGTAAATTAGTTCAACCATTGTAGAAGATAGTGTGGCGATTCCTCAAAGACCTAGAACCAGAAATACCATTTGACGTAGCAATCCCATTACTGAGTATACACCCTAAGAAATATAAATCATTCTATTATAAAGATACATGCACAGGTATGTTCACAGCAGCACCATTCACAATAGCAAAGACATGGAATCAACCCAAATGCTCTTCAGTGACAGACTGGAAAAAGAAAATGTCCCTGCAAAGGATGTGATCTCATTCCTTTTTATGGCTACATAGTATTCTGCCGAGTAATACTATGCAGCCATAAAAAGGAATGAGATCACATCCTTTGCAGGGACATGAATGAAGCTGGATGCCATTATCCTCAGCAAACTAACACAGGAACAGAAAACCAAACACCGTATGTTCTCACTTATAAGTGGGAACTGAGCAATGAGAACACGTGGACACAGGGAGGGGAACATCATACACTGGGTGGGGGAGGGAGAGCATCAGGATAAATAGCTAATGCATGTGGGGCTAATACCTAGGTGATGGGTTGATAGGTGCAGGAAAACACCATGGCACATGTTTACCTAGGTAGCAAGCCTGCATTTCCTGCACATGTATCCTGGAACTTAAAATAAAATTAAATTTCAAACAAACAGAACAGTCCTTCCTGGAGCACCTGCCTTGGGTAGCACCACTTAAACTGGATTATGTCCATGTTCCTTAGTAGATAACAAGCTCCTTGGCTTTTTTTTTTTTAACACTTTTTGTGCCCTCTACAGTTCCCAGCTAAAATAGATGCCCAATATAATGTTGATTAAACCAATGTTGCTTTGAAAAAAATAAGACTTAATAGTGTTTGCAAAGTGATGAGAACTAAAACATACACACACACACACACACACACACACACACACACACACACACACGGAACCCTCCCATATCTATAAATCCTGGTTTTTGTTTCCTTATCTTCACCCTGGAGACAGTATCAAAAGATCAGGCATTTGCAGTTCTGAAAACCTCCTTTTAAAGCTCTGTGACTGTAATGTCTAAAAGTTAAGTTGATTATAACAGCGCTGGGGAAATATGAATTGAGGAGCTGCCTTGGGTTCGTGCATAAATTGTGCCCTGGCCTGCGATGGTAATTATCACAAAAGAAGAAAGCCGAACATCAACCCAGAAGGAGGTAACATCAAAACCAGCAGGCTTCGTTAGTGGTATGAAATGTCCTATTTGATTTAAATCAAGTGTTTGAACTTCCAGTCCCTTTGGGTAGCAGTTCAAGCGAATTGAGTGAATTATAAATGGCCGGATCTATGACCAAGGACATAATTCAGATTCAAGCAGCTGGGTTCCTCTGCGAAAGCTACCCTGTCCAGGCCCCTGTGGACCACCTAGCAGGGCTTGGGGAAATCTGACACCGTCTCCCTTACACACTTTTCCTTTCTAAAACATTCATAGGGAAAATCTCATCCAAATTCGCTCTCAGCAACTGGAGGCTTCCTAGATTGCAGCATTCTGGTTCCTGGTCCAGTTTCATGATGGCCCTTGAATCCTAGGCCTGAGAAATGCTGCTGGTGATCCAGGCCAACAGTGGAGCTAAGGCTTGTGGCCATCCCGAGCAGGGAAGGCACAGGGTGAGCGAGCACATCAAACAGGAGAGCTGGCCGGAGACGCGCCTGCCCTGGCAAGAAGCCCAAGGAGATGAAAGGCCCTGCAGACAAGGATCCCTAGCCAGCACTAACGCAGCAGCATCTGTGTTTGTTTAAAAGATGTAGAGCGAGAGAGAGTGAGATTTTGCTTTCTTGAAACACATTCAGAGCCAATTTCGGCACCCAGATCTTCACAGGAAGACCTCGTGGGGTTCTGCGAGGTGTGAGCGGGCATCAGGGCAGAGTTTCCTGCCTGAACCTGAAATTCCAATGATAACTGACATTGGATTATTATTTTAAAGGAAAGGAGAAACTGCTACACACTTGAGACAGCATGGGCAATCACAGTGGTATTTATACCAAGTACTGGAAACTCAAGTGCATAAATCGACTTCAGTGGTTCTTAAAGTAGGGTCCCCAGATCGGCAGCAAAGGCATCAACCGGGAGCTTATTAGAAATGCACATTCTTGGGCCTCACCCTAAACCTCCAGGGATTAATAGCTCTGTGGTAGGGCCAAGAAATCTGGATTTCGCCTGGAAGTTTAATCCTCCAGGGCATTTTGATCCACACTCAAGTTTGAAAAATCACTTGAGCACCTTTAAAATTCATCAGCAGAAATGATTTCTAGTCTTGTCAAACACAAGGACTCATTTATTTGTTCCCCTATTGATTGCACCTCCCACATGCAAGACACTCTCTGGCGGCAGCACGCTCGCTCTGCTGGCCAGGAGTTCTCTGAGTAAATGTGCAAATTGCAGAGCCTGTCCCCCTGTGAGCTTGCTACCAGGACCGCAGGAAGAAAGCGAAACAAACACAATTGCTCATTTAGCTATACACAGACATCCAGTCCAAGGTCACTCAACTGCATGACTAGTCACATTTTGGGCCAGATGTTTTGTTGTGGAGCTGTCCTGTGCACTGCAGGATGTTTAGCAGCATCCCTGACCTCTACTCACTAGATGCCAATAGCATTCCTCCCTCCAGTCATGACACCCAAAATTGTCTCCAGACATTGCCCAATGTCCCTGGGAGGTAAATTATCCCAGTTGAGAACTGCTGTGTTAAACTAGAGTGTGCTGGCTCTGGAAATATAAGCTATATTAGATAGTTGAGCCTCTGGAGTCTATAAAGGCCTAAACTTCATTAGGTACCAATGTCTCCAGAACCCATTTCCCTCCTCCTACTTCCAGCCCATACAGGAATAAAATGGGCAGATAACCCTAGCTTCCAGGCTACCCTGACCAAGCCAACCCCTTCCCTTACACAAACTTCTGAAACCATGGAACCTGGGACACTAAAAGGCCACAGAATGGCCCTTAAGGAACTGCACCTCTGGAGCTACTACAGTGGACCCTCAGTCGCTGCACTGCTGGTTTCCTGATTTGTGACAATACAACAAAAGTGGCAGCACAGACAATGCCATGGGGTCATCAAATCTGTCCATTCTCCAATCACATTTCTTTAGAAAACAAAGTTGTTTCAAACAAATTGATATATTGGGAACAATCTGAGCATAATATGAATTTCACTTTTGCTTATGCGTGATGTCATCCATGAGAAACTCTAGGCAAATGCAGAAAACTGCACCCAGCTGAACCCAGTGGGATCAGCATACACAAAATACACCTGTCCAGCCCCCCAAACATCCACAAGCCACCTCAGTTCCTGTATGTGTGAGGAGCCACACCCATCCACACTTGCTGTGACCACTTCCCCTTGAGTTCAGGTTCCCCTCCTTCCACCCCTTCCCAGTAATTCATAAATGGCAGAGCTTGTGGCACTCATCCCACAGCCAACTTCAGGCCTTTTCAAGATGAAGTGACATATTTCTGTTGTATTTCTGTATTTCTTAACCATTTAACTAATGCATAACATGGTACCACCACTCTTCTTTTTTCAAGACAGGGTCTTGCTCTGCTGGGCAGGCTGGAGTGCAGTGGTACAGTCCTAGACCACTGCAGCCTTGGATGCCTGGGCTCTAGTGATCCTCCGGCTTCAGCCTCCCGAGTAGCTGGGACTATAGGTGCACCTGGCTGATTTTATAAAAATTTATTTGTAGAGATAGGATCTTGCCACCCAGGCTGGTCTCGAACTCCTGGGCTCAAGCGATCCTCCCGCCTCAGCCTCCTGAAGTGCTGAGATTACAGGCATGAGCCACATCGCCTGGCTCGGTACTACCATTCTTACTAGGCTCCCACCTCTTTATGTCATGCATCACTGATGAAGTTTTGACTGTTGTGTAACTAACCTCATTTTTCCCAGAAGTCCTGTAGTTTGCATGGCTCATTTTTTGCATAGTGCTATGATTGTGAGGACTGCATAGGTCACGTTATAGCAGAACTGGCTGTACCTCCTCCCTGAGCCAAGTGTCACATGGGGTGGTAGAAAAGCAACACCAAGCCCTTCTCCTGTGGCTCTGCCCCTTTTTACTCAACCTCCTCAGCCCAGGCAACAGTCCAGCCTGGACCACCCCCTTCCCTGGCTGCACAGCCACCCAGCCCTAAGTCCCAAGCCCCTGTACATTTCCTTCTCAACACATTCACCACAGCTTACTGCCATTCTCTGTCAAGGACTGTTCCACCGCATGGCCCTCTACCTCCTTCAGGGCTAAGACCATGTCTCGCTCATTTTTTTTCTCCCTAGGTCATTCTGGCCACATGTCTGGCTACTCACCCACTCCGCGTCACCAGACACTGCCGGAGTCCCAGTTTCCGGAAGATATCCACCACCGTCTCCATTGGGGTGTGGTCTGTGACTGTGAATGGGCTGAGGTTCAGGATGCGCCGCAGCTTCAGGGGATGTGGGCTGTTGGCCGGCAGCTCAGGGGGCTCCTCTGTGAAGTACATGATGGAATTGCTCACGATGCCCTCCTGCCTCTGTCTGGCATTCTCTAGAATGGGGTGAGCAGGAACAATAAGCCACACAAAAACCCCTTGCTGGGCAACTCCCCACCCCACACTCGTACACAGCATTGAGAATCCCACAGAAAAGGGGTTCGAAGGATGAACCACACATTCTTAATAAGGGGCGTTAGCCAAACATCTGTGGAATTGGCATCTCTCTGCAGCTAATGCTGTGTGAGGGCCCCCTGCTGTGACTGGATCATTTGTTGCCAAAGTCTGGCAAGATGGGCCTGACCCAGATGGCCCCTCTGGGGACATACATTGCTTCTCCCCGGACTCCAGGCACCCCAAACAGCCCAGGGCTCTCCATTATGGCTTTCCTTATGCTCCTTCACCTCATCATGGACTGGAGTTTGACGTGACAAGAAACTTACTTAGCTGCCCGATGACCTTAATACATTGTTTTTCTTTTTTATGAACTAACTTATAACTGGCCCAAATGGCATTATGAATCCTGGGAGGAACAAGAAACCAATACAGCCAGGCCAGGCTCACAGCCCAGAAATGCAGCTCGATCACAAATGCGACCCTTGGGTACAAAGAAACAACCCCAGAAAAGCTGCATCCCCCCCTACACTTTGGATCTCCTGTCTTAAAAATGGGCCATTTCATGGATCTCTCAAAGAAAGATAGTAAAACTGTTATGGTAGCAATTAGCCTATTTCTGTCTGTAGAAAGGCCACGTGAAAGAAAGCTGAAGAAAAGTAGGGTAACAGGAACTCATTAGAAATACAGCTTAACGCGGTGCTAGAAACCCAGGCTATTTTAAGTCACACATGAAATAAATCCATCGGTCTCAAGATATTTCTCCAAGGCGATTTTCCTTCTGTTGGAATTTTAATCTTTCTCTTGGTTCATGGGAAAAGGTTAAGGAAAATGTACAGCAAGGCTTGCTTTAAAATGGATCCTGGTTTCTATCATACATTTCTTGCTTTCTCAAAGACTACTATTCACCTATATTGTTCTTTCAAAAATAAAATTCTAACTGCCTCCTCCAAGGCCATTTAGTGCAATAGAGTACTCTAATGGAAAACTGGCAGCATTTGGGGTCAGGCTGAGTCTGAAAAAGGGTCTCTGTTTAAAAGAGGAACAGAGGGCCTGCTGGGCAAATGCCTGCACATTATATGGGTCAGGTTAAATCAAGTTACATCAAATGAGGTATGATTCTAACACAAACACCAGACAACTTTGATGCACAACATGTTTTCAAATGTAGACTGCTCGATATACACTACGTACTTCTCTCCGAAACCAAGATGATTCTGTCCTTACCCAGTAAGGCAGTGAGGTAACTGGCAACACATACTTATTTGCTCATTCCCACAGACCAGCCAACTCTTTTAAAAGTCCCACTAACAGGATTTCCATCAATTTCAACCACTGGGCGAATGTCAGGATTGGATCAAGTCACAACCCCCAATCAAAAGTTGATGACATGGATTTGCTGAACTCCTTCTAAAACCAAATACAATTTAATAAATGGTTAATCCACTTGCTATAATACAATAAAAAACAAGCTTATATCTCCTTTGAACCTATGGATTGGGTTAGGAGCCCTGATTCTAACAGCCACTGGGCTCAATGAACTCTTGCTCACCAGTGCACTCCGAGTGTCTGGGCAATGCCTAGCACACAGTAGACACAAAACGGATATTTGCCAAATACACACATGAATGAATGAATGAGTCAGTCTACTAAATATCAGTGTATCTGGTTCTGCCTGCAACATAAAACTGAACCTATCTCACATAGGAGGCATCAGGAAGGAAAGCCCATGTGGTAATGACTGCCAAACAAAAACACAGACATTGGCTGGGGTCAGAGCCGGAGAGCTGGGCTATGCACCTTGCTATTCCCACAGTGGCAACTGCTACTCTCCTCAGAAAGGTTCTGCTAGGCCACTTTGGAACTCTATTACAGACTCACAGGAGGCTTCAAACTTTGTGGGTAGAGGTGCTAGGAACAGGCAAAAGCCAGTGAATGGAAGAAGAACCAGCAAGAAAGCTCTTTGGAATTCTCTACTAGGGTGAAACATCTACTCTCAGTTTGGACCAGAAATCATCAGACACCAAAATGCCTGCATGTAAGTTCACAGAGGGCAGAGGCAGTGTGCCGTCATCCCTGGCCTCTGAGCTTCTAGGATGGTATCAGCACATGGTGGACACTTAAGAAATACTTCCCATGTGAAAGGATAAACCAACTAATTCCTCACCCAGGGGGATGAGCCAGTGCTACAAGAAAAGAGACTCACAGACCCCAGGAACACTTGGGAGTCTGTGATGAAAAGGAAACCAAAACAATACAACAAAAATGCATCTTTTTAAAAGACCTAAAAGACAAAAAGGAAATGTACTAAATATCAACCATGTCTTCTATGGTGATAAGAATGTAGGTGCCTTTTTAAATTTTTCCTTTTGCTTCCCCAATATTTGGAGCGTGTATTACTTTCACTTTGAAAAAATGTAATAAAATTCATTTTTAAATGTTTTAAAAATAACTTTTTAAAACTGTCTTTAATGTAGGAGGCTTGTCATATATGCTACTAGAATGAGACTCAGTGGCCACAGCTCTTCAAAAAAATGTACATTTTAGGCCAGGCACAGTGCCTCATGCCTATAATCCCAACACTTTGGAAGGCTGAGGCAGGTGGATCACTTACGGTCAGGAGTTCGAGACCAGCTGGCCAACATGGTGAAACTCTGTCTCTATTAAAAATACAAAAATTAGCCAGGCATGGTAGCATGCACCTGTAGTCCCAGCTAGTCGGGAGGCTGAGATAGCAGAATTGCTTGAATCTGGGAGGTGGAGGCTGCAGTGACCCAAGATGGCGCCACTGCACTCCAGCCTGGGAAACAGAGTGAGACTTAGTCACAAAAAAAAAAAAAAAAAAAAGGAATATACACATTATGAGCACCTGCTAAGGTTATTCAAGTTAACATTCCATTTTCTAACAGCAATATGTTCATATGCCAGATGTAGAGATGGTGATAAATAAAGTGTGGGTAACAGGAATTTCACAAACTATGTGATATGTCAAGAAATTTTTCAAAATTGGAAATAATCACATATTCGTTAGGCTATTGAGTGGCTTTAGGGCAATCGTTCTCAACTGGGAGCAATTCTGCCCCTACCCTCGGGATATTTGGCAATGTCTAAAGACATTTTTGGTTATCACAGTAGGAGAGGGCAAGTGTTCCTGGTATCCAGTGGGTGGAGCCCTGGGAGGCTGGTCACACTCTACAGTGCACAGGACAGCCCCACCACAGAGAATCCTCCAGCCCCCAATGTCAGCAGTGTTGAGGAGGAGCACTCCCACTTGAATTGTGTTTTTAGGGGAGGTAACAGTCTATCACCCTGTTAATTAAAAATGCTTAGTCAGGCATGGTCGTGCAAGCCTGTAGTCCTAGCTTCTCCGGAGGCTGAAGTGGGAGCACTGCTGGAGCCTAGGAGGTAGAGGCTGCAGTGAGCTATGATCACACCATTGCACTCCAGCCTGGGCGACAGAGTGAGACCCTGTCTCAAAAAAATTTTTTTAAATGCATCCATAAGACAGATATAATTAATGATATAGGTTAAAATGGAAAATTGAAAGCAACCATAGTAGTCAGTACAAAGATGTTATGATAAAAAAGCAAAGACTATACAGAATAAAAAGCAGATTATTTTACAAGTTATTGTCTACTAAAGCATGGAGAAGTCCCTCTATATGTGTATGTATATATATATAAACATCCCCAACAGAAAGATGTAGAGGACACCACTGTTCGCCATGACCTAGTCCAGTATCTAACAGCCCTCCCGGGCATAAACCTCTTTCTCCCTTGTCTGACAGATCTGACACTTCTTTTCCAGTGCTGGATGTAGACCCCGTTCTGCAAGTAAGCATCTTCCACATGCTGGAGGATCATTATTATTAGGTTGGTGC
Organism: Ateles fusciceps; assembly: GCA_036589455.1. Classification (NCBI taxonomy): domain Eukaryota; kingdom Metazoa; phylum Chordata; class Mammalia; order Primates; family Atelidae; genus Ateles; species Ateles fusciceps. Next base: position 117,625 of record JAZHEH010000202.1, read on the forward strand.
AAAAGTAATTGTGGTTTTGCCACTGAAAGTAACAGCAAAAACTGTAATTACTTTTGTACCAACCTAATAAATCATCCACCAGACCAAAAAACCTGAGAGTTTCCTTAACTCTTCCCTGAAACTCCAAGTTTCCACCCTTTGATCATCTCTGCGACTCCCCCACTGAGTCCTCTTTGAACCCTTACTTAACTGCTGAACTCAAGATGAGAAGCACCTGAGCCCTGCTGCGTACAGCTGAGTCCTCATATTTGCAAAGAGCAATGAGAGGTAAAGGCCTATTTGCCAGGAACTTGAGCAAGAGTCACATACGGCCCCATGTGCTAGTATGTGATGGTGAAGAGAGTCACGTTGTCCAGATGGTGCTAACGAGCGCTAACAAAGATAACGCTATGCTTTGGCATTCCAAAACATAGCAAAACATTTTCAGCTTCATGTGAGCAGTTGCTAAATTTTTAAACATGATATGTAAGAAAAATTCTTCTTTACCTCACTTACCTTTCTTTTCTGATCCAGACTATCTTGGCTCTAACTGTCTATAATCTTTGCTCCCACTTCCTCTAGAAAGTGAAATTGGCATGGGATAGTGTCTAGCTAAATGCTGTCATATTTCTATACTCATAAAATAGCACAAGATTCCTCAAATACACGTCATGCACCTGTATTCATCCACCAGCATACAGGGGCTCTTCTATTTCCACAGGCCAAAAAAACAGCTTTTCTGATTCCTCGGAGCAAAACACCCTTGCCTTTGCACAAACCATGTAAATAGCACCTTCTATATTATTATCAGTCTGATTGAAAGCATACAGGTAGTATTTACACCGTGTGGTGCCTCTTCAGACATTCCAAACACAGCTTCTAGGAGAGTGCTTGGTTGGTAAGTTTAAATTTCTTCTCTAACCAATTGATGACAATTACACCTTCCCACTTGATTACAGTAATGGGTTTCAGCAAAATTAGTAAGCTGTGTCTTAGCACGTGTGCCTGGGGCTATACAATAGATAATAGATTCTGTGACATTTATTACCTTAGTTTTAAAATTTCAACCTTTGCTTAAAAGATTCTAGGGAATGAATAAAATTTTTAAAGGCTGCTGATTACAGTACTTTTAAACAAACCCAACCCTACTTAACTTTAAAAAACGCATTATTTATAAGGCAATATTTACACAAAGGCACCTACCTACCTGTCAAGCAATAGGACCTATAGCAAGGAGAAGCATCGCTCAACACTTAAGCACAAACTTGCTATGGTGTCTAAAACACAAAATCAATTTTTGCTTTGGGGAAGGTAAAAATGTTTGAGTGTCAAGCTAAAATGGGAGGGAACAGCTTATCTAAACTTATTTTTATAAAGTCTTTGATGAAGATGCCTTAAAGATATTTTAAAGCTATTTAACATTGGGAAGGGGTTTTAGAAATCGAAGGGAGGTGCCTTGGAAACAGGAAACAAAGGTCAGGGAGAGAAGTAAGCAGTTGCATGGTGGAAATGTGTTCACAGTGGGCCATTCCAACATCAGACCAGGAAAAGTCCCATTGACAAGCTTCAAGAATACTCTGGAAAATGTAGAGTAAAACTGTTGTGTGCACATGGGAGCCATGCCATGGGCCTTGGTCTATTACGACATGCTGGAATGTTATACAGATCACAGAGCAAGGATGCTGAGCAGGATGACACATGCACTTGCCATGTGCCCGTGGATGTGTTATGCTGGTCCTTACCCCTGCCACCTTGAGGCCTGGCATGACCCTACCCCTCCAAGGTTCACTGCTCCTCCTTGCCTGGGATCCCAGCAACACACAACCAGACCTCTGGCCCTCGGCCACGTCTGTTTTAGGAATTTTACTACCTCCTGCTTACCCTTCTGATGGAGCCATCCCTAGGCTGATAGGGCCCATGGGCTTACTTCTCTGAGCCGCCTGTCTTTGGGACACCCTGACCTGGGAATCATCCCATACTCTCCTCTCCTAACTCAACAGCCTGGCCCTCACTGCAGCTGATTGTCATTCAAACACAAGAGGAAAATAATCTCACAAAATTGGTTCCAGTGATGTTTGCGCCTTTACCTGCAAGGGCCGCTAACTGTGGAATCCAACGTCATATCATAAAGTGAAGCAAAAGACTTGTGTGGTGGCAAGGGGTATCAGGGGCAGAGAACTCAATCTCAGCCAGATGGCTGGTCCACCTGAAAGTCTCTGAGACAGCTCTGCCCAGGCCACTCCAGGCTGTCCTCTCTTCTTTCTCAGCTTTAGCCAACAATTGCTGAAAGGTGGCAGCACAGCAGGGCCAGGGGGCTGCCTGCAAACATGCAGTCACTTTCTAACCAAGAATGTCTACCCAAGACTTGGGTTTAAAGCCTTCTTCCTCAGAGTGTGACATGGGGACCAGCAACATCGGCATTAATAGAGAACTTGTGAGGGATGTAGTCTTGGGTCCCACCCAAGATCTGCACAATCAGAATCTGCTTTTGAGCCAGACCCTTGGGTGACCCAGAGACATGTGAAAGCTTGAGATCCCCTGGCTTAATGCACATAACCTCAAAAATCTTGGATAATGTTAGGGGTACAAAGTATACCATTCAGCTCTTGGCAAAATGGGAGACTCCCCTCTCCTTACTCACTTATTGCGAGAATCAGTTCCCCTCCTCTGGGCAAATCCAATGAGGCGCTCGGAGTCTCTGGAGACCACCACAGGGAAGCCATTGTAGTCAGTCTCCTTGATGAGCGTCTCCACATCTTCGACGGTCATGCTGTCCTGGGTGAGCACCGACAGTGGCGGCTCTCCCCCGCCGAGGCCGCATGACATCAGTGGCCAGCGTGCGGTGGGTAAATTCATCCTTAACGTCAAGGAAAGGGTACCCATTTAAGTGGATGTGGGCCTCGTAGATGCCTTCTTTCCCAAATGCATGAGCCACCCACTTGCTGGTCACAGCTGCCGCCATCAGGGGCACAATGTATTCCAGACCCCCCGTTAATTCAAACATGATGACCACCAATGACACTGTCATCCTGGTAACTCCACCTGCAACAGAGAGGAGGAGTAAGATTCCAAAGTGCAACCCGGGCAGTTCATAGGGCCATGATTTGGGGAAAATGACAGACAGGCTGTAAATTCCCCTCACACCTGTTCTGAGCAGACACTCCCATATGCTTCCTGCACGGGGCCTCTGGAACCCAGGCCAGGCCCTGTCAAATGAGGCTTTGCATTGGGGGAGCCAGAAGTCGCATCTCACTGGGGTCTCTGCTCCAGTGAGGGATGCTGTGTTGTGTATTCACCCTGGCCCACACAGCTAGCTTTTTGGTGAGCGGATCCTATGTGGGCTCTGCAAGCTTCTGACTAAGCAAGCATGGTGCTCTTCCAAAACCCCATAAACTAGAAAATCACAGAGATTCTTAAGGATTATAGACAGGAGGCAGACCCATCTTTGTGACCCTGAATGATTAGGTGGAGAAGAACCTTCTGCTAAACCATGTTTTTAATTTGCAGATGGTCCCAACCTACAATGGTTCAACTTACGACTTTTCAACTTTCTGTGGTACAAAACAACCGGCATTCAGTAGAAACCATGCCTCAAGTACCCAGGCAACCATCTGTTTCTCACTTTCAGTATTCAATACATTACAAGAGATGTTCAATTTTATTATAAAACAGGCTTTGTGTTAGATTGTGCCTAGCTGTAGGTGAATGTAAGTGTTCTGAACATGTTTAAGGTAGGCTAGCTAAGCTACAACGTTCGGTAGGTTAGGTGTATTCAATGCATTTTCACCTTATAATATTTTCAACTCATGATGCCATTTATCAGGATGTAAACCCCATCGTAAGTAAAGGGTATCTGTGTGTGTGTGGCGGGGGGTGTGCATAGTGAGCAAGATATGATATAAGCCTTGGTGTGTTAAGCCACTGTGGTTTAGGGGTTTACTTGTTATAGCCGCACAGCCTAGCCTAACCTGAGTAATGAAAATGTTCAAGTCCATGTCTTTCTTCTTGGCAGTCCTCTAAGCCAGATCAGTTCCCCCAGTCCCCCTCCCTGCCCAACCGTGGTCGTACCAAGGCAGGCCGCAGCCCCCACCATTGCGTAAAGCCCTGGCGTGACACAGTCTGCACCGGGTCTGCACCAGTTCCTGAAGATGATCCAGTCATGGTGATGGTAGGCCAGCTGCTCCACGCCAATTCCCACCATCCTGCCTGCTATCGCGCCCACAGCCATGCTGGGGATGAAGAGGCCCGACGGGATCTTGAGGAGACACAGAGAAAAGCGACATGAGGGAAGGAGACTGAGTCCCGACTTCACAACCCCCAGGAACACATTCCCCCTCGACAGGCTTGCATTTAGCTTCAGTCTTCAGAGGAGGTGCAACTCTGCAAAATAGGTCAGCTGGGGAAAGGTGGGACGAATGATTTGACCTGCTTAGTCAGTCATATCTACTGCGACTTAGACAGAACGCAATTTTATACTTTGATTCCCTCTCCTTCAAAAGCTGGCTGGGTTTGCCTGCTGTGGATTAAAGAATGATAAGCCCCACTGCAAATAACATTGAAAGTGAGCATCTGTCACTTGAGACACCACTTTCTCTCACCCCTTGCCATGTCATTCAGAATGGCTTTTAAAATTAAATGTCAAGCCACAGCATGAAAATGGAAAAGAAGGACCTGCGACTGCTCCCAGGTAAAATAAAGAAGCTGAATCCATCATTGCAGCCACCCTGGATCTTCCAGAAAGCACTTCAATGGCTCCCTGCCCTCTCTAGTAGGTGGTGGCTGAACACCCATCAGAGAGAGCCGAGGGAGGCAATTTACTCTTCCTAATGAAGTGCATTTTCCAATAAGCATTCTGAATATTTTCAAGCCAGGGTAGGGGCAGCAAAGAAATAGAATGTAAACTGAAAGATTTTGGTAGCAGCCTGTTCTCTGCTCTGCTGGATGAAAATACATTTTAGTTTATTTAGTGACCACACATGTGCTATAAGAACATGCCTGACTCCCTGTGTTCACTGAAATGACACGTGACCGCTGACCCTGGGCAGCAGCTGCAATGATGCCCACCCTAGGTGGTCACCCAGCTGAGGATGGAAGCAGATCTTTAACCCAATTCAAGTGAAGTTTGGATCCTTGTGTGTGTAATTTCTAGAGTTAAAGCATTCCTTAGGAAATTGTTCCTTTCGGAGCTTCCCCTTATTCTATGTCATTTATATCCCTGTAACATCAAAGGAGATTTTTCTCAGCAAGCATCATAAAATGTTACCAGCATCTTCCTAGAGACACAAAAACAAATCCCTTTGCTAGGGATGACAGATCAGAGGCAGTCAGCTGTTTAATAAGGTCCACCCGTCCTTGTTCATAAGGCACAAATTCAGGTTTGTATTTGACCACTACACACTCAAGTAAGTAACTTCTTAGACTTTTTTTTTTCCTTTTTTTTTTTTTTTTTTTTTTGAGACAGAGTCTCTGTTGCTCTGTTGCCCAGGCCCATGTGCAGTGGTGTGATCTCAGCTCACTGCAGCCTCTGCCTCCCAAGTTCAAGCAATTCTTGTGCCTCAGCCTCCTGAGTAGCTGGGACCACAGGCACATGTCACCATGCCCAGCTAACTTTTGTATTTTTAGAAGAAATGGGGTATCACTATGTTGGCCAGACTGGTCTTGAACTCCTGACCTCAAGTGATCCACCAACCTCAGCATCCCAAAGTGCTGAGATTACAGGTGTGAGCCACCGTGCCTGGCCATTAGATATTTTTTTAAAAAGGCAATTCAGGCTGGGCATGATGGCTCATGCCTGTAATCCTAGCACTTTGGAAGGCCAAGGTGGGTGGATCACTTGAGCCTAGGAGTTCCCAACGGGCCTGGACAACATGGTGAGATCCCATCTCTACAAAAATTACAAAAATTAGCTGGGATTGGTGGCGCGTGTCTGTAGTCCCAACTACTCAGTGGGCTGAGGCAGGAGGATCACTTGAGCCCAGAAGGTCAAGGCTGCAGTGAGCCATGATTGTGCCATTGCACTCCACCCTAGGCAAATGAGCGAGACCCTATCTCCAAAAAAACAAAAGACAATTCAGGCAGGGAAAAATGGCTCATGTGTGTAATCCTAGCACTTTGGGAGGCCAAACAGGAGGATCACTGGAGCTCAGGAGTTTGAGACTAGCCTGGGCAACATAGGGAGACTTGGTCTCTATATTTTTAATAAAAACAAATAAAATTAAAAAGACAATTCATAGAAATACCACACAGAAAGCAATTGTAATGGAACACAAAAGGGGGTTTTGCGGTATGGATCATGTTCTGCTTCTGGTCCTGCGTGCCAGTTACACAAGTGCGCGTGTTTTATGAAACTCCATCAAGCTGTAAACATCTCTATATGAATGATATACTCTAATAAAAGTTTCTTCAAGTAAGCAATGATAGCATTATCCATAATAGCCAAAAGGTGGAAACAAATGTCCATCAAAGGATGAATGAATAAACAAAATGGGAGATCTCCATATCATGGAATACTATTCAGCCATAAAAATGAAGTAGTGGCACACGCTACAATGTGAATGAACCTTGAAAACAAGGTGCTAAATGAAACAAACCAGTCACCAAAGGCCACGTATTATTTGATGTCATTTATATGAAGTATCCAAAATAGGCAAATCTAGAGGCAGAACAGATTAGTGGTTACCAGGGGCTGGGGGAGGGAAAAATGGGGAGTGACTGCTAATGGAAATGGGATTTCCTTCTGGGGGATGAAAATATTCTAAAAGCTAAATAAAGATGTTGGTTGCACAACATTGTGAATGTACGTAATGTCACTGAACTGTATACTTCAAAATGATCATTTATGTTTTGTGGATTTTACAATTCAAAAAAAAAAAAAAAAAAAGGAATAACAACTTAATTCCAGTTTCCATAAAAGAAAGGTCTTTAGGAGGGGCTTTTAAAGTATTTTAACATAATGATTTTAACCCAATGAAAGACGAAAGCAGCTGTCTCTTCTCTGGCTTTAGGAACAAGAATAATGGAAGCATGTGCTGTTGGGTGTATGATCCCAGTGCTTTGGGAGGCTGAGGCAGGAAGATCACTTGAGCCCAGGAGTTTGGGACCAGCCTGGGCAACACAGCAAGACCCTCATCTGTACAAAAAATTTTAAAAATTCACCAACTGTGGTGGCTCATGCCTATGATCCCAGGTGCTTAGGAGGCTGAGGTGGGAGGATGACTTGAGCCCATGAGGTTGAGGCTGCAGTGAGCTGTGATCATGCCACTGTATTCCAGCCTGGGGCACCAGAAAAGGATGGAGGGAGGGAGGGAAGGAAGGAAGGGAGGGAGGGGGAGGGAGGGAGGGAGGGAGGGGAGGCAGGAAGGAAGGAAGGAAGGAAGGAAGGAAGGAAGGAAGGAAGGAAGGAAGGCAGGCAGGCAGGCAGGCAGAGAGAGAGAGAGAGAGAAAAGAAAGCATATGTTGTCATCCACAGCTCTGCCCTTCAAAGAGGATGTGTGCAAAGAGCCCGTCATGCCCAGCCCTACCCAGATGGGGGATGCACTCACTCTGTGCTCCCGTCATACCAGTGTGGTGCTTGCCACAATGTCAGAACTCTGGTTCTGCATCTCTGTCCCAGACCTGTGTGCTCTGCAAAGGCAGCTTCTCTGTTTGGGGATCTGTATCCCTCAGACTGAGCACGATGCCTAAGATGTAGCTTATACTCAATGCATGTTTACTAAGCCAAACTGAGCCAAACCTGGGCTTTTTCCAATACCTGGCATCGCCTGGCCAGAAGCAGGAAACCTGTGGTTACCACCACCTGCTCTGGGAATGTGTGAAGTGGGTTTGATGCCTAGCTCTGTCTCTCATAAGCTGTGGGTCTGATCAAGCCACTTAAGATTTCATAGCCTTAGTTTCCTCACTTGTAAAATGGGATTAAAATCTCTATTTCATAAGCTTATTGTTTATTATTTCCTATTGATTAAAGGAATGTCAAGTGCCTGGCACATGAGAACATTCAAGAAAGGCCAGTTCCCCTTTTTTCCATCACAATTTTATTTTAGAGAATAGGGTGCTGTCCACAGAAGGACATGAGAAGGACATGGGTCCCACCCCATCTTTCTTCCCTTTCACTTACCTTCATGCCAAAGGTAAATATGGTAACGACGATTTTGAAGATCAGTGCCAGGGCCAGCTGCCACATGGCTGTGTAAACACCGACACCAGCCGGCCGATCTGGAATGTCATCCACTGGCCGAGTCATGTTGGGGTCATTGATGTAGTCACAGAGCTGGGAAGACTCAAGGGCCCCACAGTCGTTGAACAGCTCAGAAATGAGCTCGCTGGTGCTCTGGCGTGTGTAGGGATTGGGGTAGGCAATGATGGCAGTGATGGCGGTCACCACAATGACCTCCAGCACTGGGTACTTCCCCAGCCTGGTGGTCTTGCGCCTCCTGCACCAGGCAATGTTGCAGCGGATGAAAGCGTTCCCCATAAGCCCCCCAAAGACCCCAAGTAGGATGAAGGGGGAAGAGTTCAGCCATGTACCAGGGTGTGTGGTATTCCACATAAAAGAGAACAAGACGGCTATTTCCAAAGGGATTGATGGATCGCAGCGTAAAGGCCGCCACCAGCGCTGCGAAAAATGACCTCCACAAGGTCTTCAGGGGAAAGTAGTAACTGACCTGAGATGAAAAAGTAAAAAATTAGAGACTGGGGGGAGAAAGAGCTACTCAGAGCCAGGCCCTCTGGTTGACATGAAAGTCACATTCTAAGTCCAAGAGTGGACACACTCACTCCATCAGCCTGGACTTAATATCACCAAAATGTACCAGCAAAGATACTTAGATGAAGTATCTTTGTCTAGAAGTGGAATGGACACTAATCAAGGTGGGTTTGAGCTATATTTTTAAAAGAAATAAAAGTATTTAATCATAATTCTGTTTATGGCACACAGAGTCCCCTAGACGCACATAAGTCTCTGGATTGGATTCTACAGACAAAAGAGTAGATCAGAGTTTGGAAAACTCTGGGCTGCAAGTCAACTGCATCCCAAGGAATGCATTTGTATGGCACACGAGTTAAGAATGGTTTTTACATTTTTAATTGATTGAAAAAGGGGAAAAAAATCTTTTGATTTGAATTATTCTAAAGAATAATAATATTTTGTGACATGTGAAAACTGTAAAATTCAGATTTCAGTGTCCATAACGGGAAACATCTATGGAAATACAGACATGCCCATTTGTGTATGTATTGTTCACAGCTGCTCTCACGCTATGACGGCAGAGCTCAACAGCCTCAACAGAAATTGTATGGCCCACAAAACCGAAAACATTTACTACCTGGCCTTTTACAGAAACATTTGCAAACCTCTGGAATAATCCATTTGCGTTACCAAAACCAAAAATGCTTAATTAAGTTGGTTATGAGAAAGAGAGAGGATGCTGTAAATCTTAAAAAAAAAATCACCTTGGCAATTTTTAAAATAATACTCAAAAACAGGAGTTTAACAGTGGTGGCCAGGTGCGGTGGCTCACGCCTGTAATCCCAGCATTTTGGAAGGCCAGGTGGGTAGATCACCTGAGGTCAGGAGTTCAAGACCAGCCTGACCAATATGGTGAAACCCCGTCTCTACTAAAAATACAAAAATTAGCCAGGCGTGGTGGCATGCGCCTGTAGTCCCAGCTACTCAGGAGGCTGAGACAGGAGAATTGCTTGAACCCAAGAGGTGGAGGTTGTAGTGAGCCGAGATCACACCACTGTACTCTAGCCTGGGTGACAGAACAAGACTCCATCTCAAAAAAAAAAAAAAAAAAAAAAAGTGGAAATTGTGGCTCCTTAATTAACTGCAGGAATCTTATCCAATACTTCGATTCTAACCCTTCAAAGAGCCTTGCTGCTCAAAATCATGAATTCCCTCAGCTGCCCATTCTTACCTCTTCTAGACTGAAAAGCACGCCTCCGATTGGTGCACCAAAGGCAACAAGACTCCAGCAGCCGCTGCTGCTGAAAGCACCTACAAAACAAATAGTTCTACATAAGCTTCGAGGCCTTCCATGAAAACAAACGTGCAAACCTGCAGGTCAGACAGCAGGAGGGGGGCTTCAAGAAGAAAGTTTTGCCGCAGATGGAAGCTGAGCTGGCTCACCTCTCGCCTCTTGCCCTCATTCTTGCTGTACTTGGAGAAAAGGCTGCTGAAGAAGTTGCCACAGCAACAAGCCACGTGCACTAGCGGCCCTTCCTTCCCAAGGCTCAGGCCAGAGGACACTACCAGCACCAGCGTGACTGTCTTGATTAGCAGGGTCCACTTCCCCAAGTAACCCCTGATTGATGAAGCCGCTCAAAATAGTCTTTATCTGAAACAGAGGATAGAGACAAGAGGGAATGAACTATTTCAATCCATGGCTAGGAAAAGAACTGTAATTCCTCTAAGGGACATGTTCAAAGTTTAGATTCACTCAATAGCATGGAACAGAGGTCATTTTCATTTTTGATTTAACTATAATTTTATATTAACAAAAACATTAAAAATTCAATGCATGGTGAATCTTAAGGATTCCTAGAGTACCAAAAGATCCTACAGAGGACTGAATCAATCACTATCAAGGTCTTGCTTGATTTATGGCATTTTATCCCGTTCACACTATCTTTGTTATGATGAGAAGAGACATATACCTACTGATGTTAACTGTTAACTTTTGACTCTGAAGAATATCCTAGATAAAGAGATGGAGAGCTGGCCGACTATGTGACAAGGCAATGAGAGGGAAGTAGTTAAGAATATGCTACCCCGGCCGGGCACAGTGGCTCACACCTGTAATCCCAGCACTTTAGGAGGCCGAGGTGAGGGGATCACTTGAGCCCAAGAGTTTAAGACCAGCCTGGGTAACATAGAGAGACACCATCTCTGCAAAAAAAGTTTTAAAAATTAGCTGAGCATGATGGCATGCACCTGTAGTCCTAGCTACTTGGGAGGCTGAGGTAAAAGAATTGCTTGAGCTCGAGAGGTCAAGGCTGTAGTGAGCCGTGATCACACCACTACACTCTAGCCTGGGTGACGGAGCAAGATCTTTTTGTTAAATATATATATATCACCCCAAAATATGCCACTCTGGCAAACTACTGACTATTTTGGGTTAAAGGCACTTGAAAAACAGCAGGTGCAAGATCACCTGACCATCATTCTGTTTCTTAAAAGGAGGAGATGAAATTCCCATGTGAAAGATGCCCTTCCTATACTAAAAGGAAGCATCATTCCTGTCATCAAGGACAGGAAGTTGAGGCTGAGGGAAATCTACACAAACCAACCTTGTTAGACTAACCCTCATCCTCCTGGCTATTTCACCCAGTTAACACCCCTAGCCCAGGCCCCTCTGCCTTGTCACGCTTTCAAAGATTACTACTTATCCAATTCAGCACGTAAGTGTTCAACCTTAACTTTGTCTTTGGATCTTCATTCTTTATGAAGGCTCTCATGTCATGTAAAACTCATATTAAATAAACTTGTATGCTTTTCTCCTGCTGATCTGTCCTATATGTCAATTTAATTCTCAGGGCCCAGCCGCAAACCCCTAAAAAATGGTTTGCCCCTACAAGAGCAAAATGTCAATTGAACTTTAGGTTAGGGGTTGACAAATTACAGCCTGTGGTCCAAATCTGGCCCACTGCCTATTTTTGTATGAACCATGAGCTAAGAATAGTTTTAACATTTTTAAAAGTAGTATGTAAAAAAAAAGACTACTAGCCTACTGGTGAGAATAGTTGCTCCATCTTGCTCCTTGGCCTCCAGGGTTTAATATATTGACTGTCTTTCTTTTATAAGAAAAGTTTGCCAACCCCTGCTGGAGGCGATGAATTAATGAGTATTTACTGCCCAATTCTTTCAAATTTTCAATATATTTGAAAATATTCTTAATGGTAGAAAATGAAGAAGACGCTCAACACTCCAATAACACAGGTTTGGGGGACGTAAAGATGTTTGAATCCATGATGACCCTTTTCTCTCTGTCAAATCCTACCCTCTTGTATTGTAAAGGACTTTGACTATTGGGAGCGTTATCTTGCTCCATTTCCAAACCTCACGCATTTTGTAATACCAAATAATGGCTTTCTTCCTAAAGGTTCACTTGAGTCTTTGCCTAATGCTTTTAGAATTTAACTGGGTACATATCTCAATGATTAACTTCATACACCAAGATCCTCTCCCCTGCCAAAATGGTATTCTTTTGGATACAGAAACATCATCAATGACCAAATTACTTCTACCTCCAACCACTACCCCAATTGGCTGAAATGGTGCGAATGTTTACTGCTGAGCTAGCAACTTACAAGCCTGTAATCACAGATTAATTAGACAGCAAGTGACTCAGTCAATGAAATCTGTGGTCAGTTTCTGGTTTTCCCATTATGTAATATGTAATGGAACAAGGTTATCTCTTGTCAGTGTCATTTACATAACTTCAAAACACCTCCTTGTGGGCATTGCTCTGCCAAGTAATCAATTTCTCAAATAGCTACTACAGTCATTCTCAACCTTGGCACTCATCAGAGTCACCTGGGGAATTAGAAAACTCTGCAGACTGGCTCTCTCCTCAGAGATTTGGCATAATTGGTCTGAGGTGAATCCAGGATATGAGGATTTTTACAGCCTCCATAGGTGAGTCTAAAATGCAGCACAGGTAGAGAGCACTGCTCGACTCCTGAAAGAGAGCAGCACAATACAGCATTTAAGGGACAACCCTGAAACAGTCATTGTTCTTTCACCAACTCCTACTGAGCATCATATCACCTTGAGCGATTTGGGGAGGGTCATGAAGAGCACTCATCCAATAGTGTGTATGTTCACAAGGGACTTAGTGAGCTCCTTCTAACAGAACATGTGCGAAGTCTCCTAGCTATACAGTCAGATGGTGTTTCCTGAACTAGCCTTGAACTCATGGCTGACAAACTGGTGGTGGTGAGACCCATCCTTAACTAGTGGTAGTTAGCTTAATTGAGCCTGTGCTCTGGGATTTCAGATCCCTTTATTTAAGGGATGTTTTATTATGCCTGCCACAATCCTGCCCTTTTGTGTTGCCTTGAATAAAATTATCTATAATTTTTTGTCAGTTAGTTAATGTGGATTTAGACCCCAGGGTATAGTTTAAAAGCGTAATACCATTTAGAAAATTACAGGCATCTAAATTACCTGAGCCTTTGCCAGCCATGACATATGGTGAATTGAACAATGTAATAGGTATTTTGTAATTCTCTAAAATGATTTTATAAAATTCTCATGATCAAATTAGGGACTAAGAAGACAAATTCATTCCCAGTAGACGGCAAAATCCAATCACTTGCTTTAATTTGAATTCATAGAGTCTGAAGCGAGCAGGGCTTTAATGAGATGTACTGCAGCAGATTTGTGACTTGGGGGTGTTAATCTGAAAACCAGAACTCTTTCTGATAAATAAATATTTGTAAGAGTGTTTGCGTTTCTCAATAAAGTGAAACATCAACACAGAGTAAGTTCTGAGAGGGTATGATTTCTCATATAGTTGACATGACAGTGGTTCCACTGACAAAAGGAAGCAAGTAGAAAGAGGACACCCTTACCCAGCTTTCTCTCAAGTCCCAGTGCAACAAGCTGTAAGTATTCACTTGTTTTCTTTTTTTGTGTGTGTGAGGCAGGGTCTGGCTCTGTCACCCAGGCTGTAGTACAGTAGCACAATCACAGCTCACTGCAGTCTCCAACCTCCTGGGCTCAAGTGATCCTCTCATCTCAGCCCTCAGAGTAGCTGGGACTACAGGCATGTACCACCACACCTGGCTAATTTTTTTTTGAGACAGTCTTGCTCTGTCATCCAGCCTGGAGTGCAGTGGTATCATCGCAGCTCACTGCAATCTCCATCTCCCAGGTTCAAGTGACTCTCATGTCTCAACTCACCAAGTAGCTGAGATTACAGGCATACACCACCATGCCCAGCTAATTTTTGTATTTTTATTAGAGACAAGGGTTTTGCCATGTTGGCCAGGCTGGTCTCGAACTTGTGGCCTCAAGTGATCCACCCACCTCGGCCTCCCAAAGTGCTGGGATTACAGGCATGAGCCACTGCTGCCTGCCCGCTAATTTTATTTGTATTTTTTGTAGAGTTGAGGTCTCACTATGTTGCCCAGACTGGTCTTGAACTCCTGGGCTCAAGCAATCTTCCCACCTGGGCCTCTCAAAGTGCTGGGATTACAGGCAAGTATTCACGTTTATATGTGCTTTATAGAACTTTTATCGAGAGCATTTATTACATAGAAAGAAAAGCCCTTCTTTAAATTTGCTTTTTTTTTCTTTTTAGAGACAAGGTCTCGCTCTGTTGTCTGGGCTGGAGTGCAGTGGTGCAATCGTAGTTCACTGCAGCCTCGAACTCCTGGCCTCAGGCAATCCTCCCACCTCAGCCTCCCAAGTAGCTGGGATTACAGGCATGAGCCCCCGTACCTGGCCTAAATTTGCATTTTTAAAAATGTTTCCAAAGGCATTTTCACTCTAAGTAATCAAAATGTTTTGGAAGCAAATGCTAAGGAGGATGAACAATTTTTTAAATGTACGTAAGTACATCACATTCAAAGCTCGTTCTTACACAGCATGACATATAGCAGCTTACAGCAGATCACCTCAGACAATGATAAACGTATTTTCTAAATAGTATCTTTGCTAGAATGAAGACCAGCTTCATGTCTCAACTGAAGTCAGTTTCCATATTTAGTTGGGTGTCTGACTGGGAGGAGATTCTTTTACCCATGAATAATTTACTTACATTAACTTTTTAATTCTGCCGCCTCCTCTAAGAACTGGGAAAAATACTGCATTCTTAGCTTAAGGATTTCCAGCTCTACTATAAAAATAGGGAAGACTTTGCTATTGCTGAGTCAAACCTCCATTTGGTTTCTGAAACTTCTTTAAAAGACTGCTATGAGCCGGGCACGGTGGCTCACGCCTGTAATCCCAGCACTTTGGGAAGCCAAGGCAGGCAGATCACAAGGTCAGGAGTTCAAGACCAGCCTGGCCAACATAGTGAAATCCCATAGCTACTAAAAATACAAAAATTAGCTGGGTGTTGTGGCAGGCACCTGTAATCCCAGCTACTCAGGAGGCTGAGGCAGGAGAATCACTTGAACCTGGGAGGCAGAGGTTGCAGTGAGCTGAGACCATGCCACTGCACTCCAGCTTGGGTGACAGAGTGAGACTCTGTCTCAAAAAGAAAAAAAAAAGATTATTATGAACTATTTTGGAAATAGAGAAATGAATCTATCACATACTTATATATACTTAAAAGAATATTAATAAAACAAGTACCCATGTGCCCACTACCCAAGTTTAGGAAACAGAAGAGTGTTTCCTAAAAAAACCTGTGTTTTGCCTCCCCAGTGAAACCATCTTCCTTTCCCTCACCACTTCCTACCATTTCTTCACCTTTCTCTATAGTTTTAGCACATACATTGTTTCATTTTAGCTGTTTATAGACATTCTATCAAGCATACTTTATGGATTCTTGTGCAGCTTGCTTTTTCACTTAACATCACATTTTTTGGCTTTATCCATATCTATGTATCCCTTGTACTTTTGTCACATAGAAACAAGGGCTCGGCTAGGTACAGTGGCTCACACCTGTGATCCCAGCATTTTGGGAGACTAAGGCAGGCAGATCACTTGAGCCCAGGAGTTTGAGACCAGTCTGGGCAACGTGGCGAAACCCCACCTTTACAAAAAGTACAAAAATTAGCTGGGCATGACGATGCACACCTACAGTCTCAGCTACTCAGGAGGCTGAGGAAGGAGGACTGCCTGAACCTGGGAGTTCAAAGCTGCAGTGAGCTGTGATGGCGCCACTGCACTCCAACCTGGGAAACAGATTGAGATGAAAGGAAAGGGGAAGGGAAGGGGAGATAAAAAAGAAAGACAGACAAGATGGGAAGGGGAAAGGGGAAGAGGGGAAGGGGAAGGGGGAGAGAAGGGAAGAAGAGTGCCAGGCGCAGTGGCTCACGCCTGTAATCCCAGCACTTAGGGAGGCCGAGATCGGCGGATCTCCTGAGGTCAGGAGTTCGAGACCAGCCTGACCAACATGGAGAAACCCCATCACTACTAAAAATACAAAATTAGCCAGGTATGGTGGCGCATGCCTGTAATCCCAGCTATGAGGCAGAATTGCTTGAACCCAGGAGGCGGAGGTTGCAGTGAGCTGAGATTGCATCATTGCACTCCAGCATGGGCAACAAGAGTGAAACTCGGTCTCAAAAAAATAAATAAATAAAAAAGAGGAAGGAAGGGAGGGAGGGAGGGAGGGAGGAAAAGAGAAGAGAAGAGAAGAGAAACGGAAGGAAGGAAGGAAGGAAGGAAGGAAGGCAGGCAGGCAGGAAAGCAGGCAGGCAAGCAGACAGGCAGACTCAACTGAGTATTTTACTCCTTCTGAGTTCAGCTACCACCAATAAAGATGCCCACTTTGGATGACAACAAAGTCAGCCAGCCCCCGCAAAGACAGAACTCATATTGAACTCCTTGTCTATAAGGACACCGGCTGAGCCACACATCTACAGTTCTTGGAAGGGAGAGATGGGACTACCCAGCATGCCTCTTACTGCTTCTATCTTCTACCAATTCCCCATTGGCCATCTCCTTATTTGGGAAATGCTTGAGTCAAAAATGCCTACTGTTGGGCAGTGGGATCACAAACTGAGATGCTTTCGATATCAAATAAAATAGTTCAGTTATGACACTTGGTTTGGGGAAAATGGAAATTTGCCTCAAGCACTGTGGCTCATGCCTGTAATAGTAGCACCTTGGGAGGCCAAGGCAGGAGGACTGCTTCAGCCCAGAAGTTCAAGACCTTGCCTGGACAACATGGCAAAGCCCTACAAAAAATACAAAAATTAGTTGGGCATGGTGGCACACACATGCAGTCCCAGCTCCACAGGAGGCTGAGGCAGGAGGATCACTTGAGCCCAGGAATTTGAGACCAGCCTGGGCAAAGGAGTGAGACCTTGTCTCTATATTAAAAAATAATAATAATAATAAAGAAAAAAGAAAGCCAGGCATGGTGGCTCACATCTGTAATCCCAGCACTTTGAGAGGTTGAGGTGGATGGATCACATGAGGCTAGGGCAACATGGCGAAACCCCATCTCTACTAAAAATACAAAAATCAGCCAGGCATGGTAGTGTACATCTGTAATCCCAGCCACTTGGGAGGCTGAGGCATGAGAATCTCTTAAACCTGGGAAGCAGAGGTTGCAGTGAGCTGAGATCGCGCCACTGCACTCCAGCCTGGGCGACAGAGTGAGACTCTGTCTCAAAAAAAAAAAAAAAAGAAAAGAAAAGAAAAGAGAAAAGGAAAAATAAGAGAAAAAAGAGAAATGCAAATTAGTTCCAATGCTGCTCTTGTTAGGGAGGAATCTGAGCATAATGCAAATTTTATGTCTATTTATGCACATTTCCTCCAGGAGAAATACCAGGTAAATGTAGAAAATTGCACCAGCCATGTAGAAAACGCAAAACACACACGAGTGGAACATCTACCAGTTCACACATATACCAGAGTGCCACGCCCATCTCTTCCTGCAATCTCAACTTCCCCTCCAGTTTCAGATAACCTTCCTTATGCCCTTCACAGTAATGCACAAGTCGCAGCCCTTCCAACACCCACTTCCACAAGTAAACTTCAAGTTCTTTGCAGGAAGTGACATATTTATTGTGGCATTTACATATTTCTTAGCCATTTAATGTGTACAATTGTGCTCCTGTGTTTACTAGGTTCCTCTTTTTGTCATATGTGTCAGTGATGAAGTTTTGTGTATTTGCTGGAATCTCATGTTCCCCATAAGCCCTGGTGGTTCCTCTTTGGTGATTTTGCATGACATATTTAGAAATGTGTATGCTGCATTACAGCAGAACTGGCTGTGCTGGGAAAACAGGATGGTAATACAGCTCATTTTGGGTTCCGGAGGCAGTATGTTAACATCAACCATCAAAAATTCAGCATGACATATTAAGACTTCTTTTTTCTATCTTTCCTGAAAGAAGACCATGCTGAATTTTGCCTCTGACTGTCTTTTCATGACTCCAGCCCTTTCTGCAAACTGCCTGGACCACCATCAGGGTTGGAGGGCCCTCCCAAAGGGTATGGATTTACTGCCATACTCGGCCCAGAACGACATCATCAAACTCTCTAGCCCACAGCCTGTGGACATCCGGCTAGACAGCAACCCGTAGAAGAATCGACTGCATGGATTACAACAATAACACCAGAACTTTTAAAATTACTTCTGGCTAAAATTTCCACCATCAGGGCTTTTCAGGAATCAGCTCAATTATCACCTCATTCCGCCCAGTAGGCCCTCGTAGGTGTCAAGTTTGGTCTTGGGCACTCCCCTTGATCAGTGAGGTCACTTCCCTCATACTTTGGTTACATGAAAGTGCTCAAAACTATTTATAAGAACTGTAAATTTACGGGGTCATTCACAGTCAATGTAATGAAGGCAGAATTCAGTTTTTTAAACATTGCTATTAGCTTGCCACCAGAAAGCAAAACGTGGCAAGAGAGGTTTCATCATCAGTGAACTTTCACAACAACAAACCTCCACTATTGTGTCTTTCACATTACATCTCAGATGCACTGATGAGTTATTATAATGCCACGTTTATGTGTGTGGTTAATGAATCTCGATTCCCCAGGCTTTAAGAGTTATGCCTGGTTCTACAAAGACAAGGCTTTTATCATCTGAGAATCAATAGAGCAAAAATCTTGAAGACAGTGTGTAAATCTCAAAGTCAGAATGCTGGGTTCAACTCACGGCCTACCAGCTTGGTTACTTTTGAGGCAAGTTACTTAACCTCTCTGTGCTTTAAGTTTCTTGGTTACTATCAAATGCAGAATAATAGTACCTACCTCACAGTTTCATTGTGAAGCTGTAATGGGTTAGCAGAAATAAAATGCTTGGAGCTTGTGCTTCGCACAACAGTGCTGCAAAAAGATTTGCTATTCTTATTATTGGTACAAAAGGTGAGCCAGAACTCACCTCTGGTATGCCAGAGCCACAGGCATATGGTGCAAATACACGCACCAGGGAGACGGCCAAAAATGTAAACAGCAGCGCCCCATAGGATGTACATTAAGTAATTCAGAATGTAAGCACTGGCACCCTAGACAACAGACACAAAACAAAAAGGAAACATTAACCACAGTAAGACCTGAGCAGCAGACCCGAACCCTCCCCATCTGTCTTGACAACAAAAGCTTTGACAGGATTGGGCAGGTTTGGTGCTCTGTCCTGTATAAACCAAAAGGCCAGCGTAGGTTTATCAACTGTTGCTATTGCTACAGTCAGTACACACAAACAGAGCAGCGGGTGTTCTCCGGGAGCTGTTTACACTCATCTTCTATGGGGAAGGCTTACAGTAATGGCAACCATGGATGATGCTTGGTTTGTAAATCACCACTTGCATAGAGTTAATCAAAGGTGTAATGTGGGAGATCCTGCCTCCGAGACCCTTGGCAGATTAGGTTTGTCTTGTCTGTGGTGACTTGATCTCTCTGACTTTCATTAAGGCCACACCCAATGACAGCAACACCCGCACTGCCAATGAATACGGGTTCGGGCCTGGATTTTAAAATACTGCTGCTCAAGGTGGGGTGCATGGTCCAGCTGCAATCAGCCTCACCCTGGGAGCTTATAGACATGCAGACTCTCAGGCCTCACCCCAGAACTGCTGAACCAGACATCAGACATCTCCCATCTGGGGCCCAGATAAATGTGTTTTAACAAGCCCTCCAGGAGGTTCTATGTGCACTAATATTTGAGAGGTGCTATCAGAGGAGAAAAACATGATCACTTTCAGAATAATTCATTGAACCATTTCTTCCAAATTATCTGATGTGTGGAGATGTCTTCTGAACCAAACATACAGTCTGAGGTCCTATGCGGGAAAGGGGCTGGTCTGCTGGGTAGAGACTACACTTTCTAGGCCTCAGCTTCTTGCCACCATCCGGATTACTTAAGTAAGGGGGCGGCAAAGCAAGGTCACCTACAAGTCAGGCTATGGACAGCTATATGTGTGCCTATTAAATGCAAAAACATGTTCAGGAGACTGCTCTGGCCTTTACAAGCACATACATTCATACCCTATGCAGTGAGAAATCGGACTAAGAAATACCTTTCACCCACTTAAATATGTACTTTTTGGAGGCTAAAAATAACTCTCACTCTTACTAAAGGTAATTCTTCGAATCAAAGTATAAATCTTAAAAACAGTTGAAAAGATGGATGGCTGTATTTCCCAAAACACACATTGCAAGTAGGAGAGTAGAAATAAAATATGGCATATGGCCAATTCTGTCTGCCCTCTCCCATCAACCCAAGTAGAGAATTTCTTTTGGAAGTAATGGAGACCAGAGAACGTGTGAGATTTCAAGATCCCTGTCTACTTCTGAGATTTGAAGGAATTAATTTTCAATTCCACTGAGAAGAGGTTTAGCAAAAATGGCAAAGTGCATTCCAAATGTCTTCAGCTGTGGTAAGTCAGTCAGGCAAAAAAAAAAAAAAAAAAAAAAAAAAGTGAAGGGAGGAGATGTATAAATAGATTACATATATCTTCCAAGAATAGTTCTAGCTTGAGAGATCCTCACATTACCCCTAATGTGAAGCTTGGCAACCTGGTTCCCCCCTCACATAGCTTTCTGATCCTTTAATAACCCATAGTCATTGTGGTAACCACTAAAATGGGTTAGAAGTTAACTCTTTCCTGAGCTAAGATTTTAATAAAGTTCTGAAGCTCTAATGCTATGGGTCTGTGGTTCACCACTGTTATCTCCTGTGCCTAGGGCATTCTCTTCTAAAAGGTCCAGAACATCCCTCTGTAATGTGGTCATAAAATGCAATGGAAGATGACTGAAAGCACAATGAGATGCCACTTCATACTCACTAGGATGACTATAATCAAAAACAGACAATAACAAGTGTTGGCAGGAAGGTGGACAAATTGGAAGTCTCATACACTGCTGGTGGAAATGTAAAATGATACAGACATTTTGGAAAACAGTCTGGCCGCTCCTTAAAAGGTTAAATATAGAGTAACCATCTGACCCAGCAACTCCATTCCCAGGTATATACTCAAGAGAAATGAAACATATGTCTTCACAAAAGCTTGTACACAAATGTTCATAGCAACGTCACTCATCATAGCCAAAAAGCAAAAGCAACCAATGAATGGATAAATAGAATGTGGCCCATTCATCCAACAAAATATTATTTGGCCATCAAAAAAAATGAAGTACTGGTTCATGCTACAATAGGAAGAAACCTAGAAACATGATGCTAAGTGGAAGAAGCCCAACACAAAATCCACACATTGTAATGATTTCATTTATATGAAATGTCCAGAAGAGGCAAATATAGAGACAAAAGGTAGATTAGTGGTTGTTCAAAACTGGCAGGTTGGGGTACATGGGAGTGACTGCTAATGGAGACAGAGTTTTGGAAAGGATGATGAAAATAGTGTAAAATTAGATTGTGGTAATGGTTACAAACTGAATATACTACAAGCATTAAATCGTACACTTTAAATGGGTGAACAATATGAACTGTGAATTTATCTCACTAAAGCTGTTACTTTTTGTAAAGGATAACTTAAAAATATACGTTCTCCTCAATTAGAAGATCAACCTATTTCTTCAGCATGATCAACAACCACCTTCAGTAAAAAAATAAAGCCAAATATGACAAAATAAAGCCAAAAACGAGGCTTTACATATATAACACACACACACACACACACACACACACACACACACACACACATTGTGCACATGAAACAGTGGGGAAGGGTTTTGCAGGTAAAGTTTGAGTGGCAGCATTAGAGCTAGAAAAAGCCAGTCATCCTAGTGTTAAGCCACGACCTTCAGAGCAGACACTTGAAGGTGAAATCACAGACATCCACAAATCTCCCAGCAGCATTCCAAAGCACGTGTGGAATGGCAGTGGTCCCGAGCCAGGAACCTGCCCAAACACCCACCTCTGACTGATTCACGAGCAGCTCCAACCATTTCTGCCACAGGGGACACTTGTCTCTGTCCTCAAAAGTGGTCTCATTAGAAGTCCAACAGCACTGCTCATGGCTGTACCAGAAGGCAGACAGGCAGACCCCCCTCCTTCAGGTCCGTCATCCAGTCCACGGCGAGATCGATGACTCCAGCCAAGGTGCCTGGAAGAAGTAACATGAGCCATTAAGAGGAATCGCCCCATGATGCAACAAGAATGAGACCAGGTGCAACAGGGCAGCCAGGCAGGGGCACATCAGCAGTGATGGCCCAGATTCCAGAGCCGGCAATCAACTTGCAATGGGGCTGTCATTTACATAGGAAGCCTCTTTCATTAACCTTGCAGCACTTGAACATTTATGGTGTGAGCAAGGCAGCATGAGCCCAATGAGCGATACAACGCTCAGTAGCTTCCACTGGATAGGAGAGACAAGCAACTTCTGCAATTCTTCCTTTTCCAAGTTTATGACATAAGGTATATATACCGAAAGGACAGAACTTTCTCAGCACCTTCTGGGTCAGGATCATAGAACTGCACACATTAATATTTCTCAGGGAAACATGATAATTCAGACAAAATGGACTCATAACGACGACAGCCTCACATCATAAATGAGTAAGATTTTGCCACCAAATGAGAACCAAACTCGGGAAAATTCTGTTTATTAAAACTCTCTGCATTTTTTTAAATTATAAAGAATTACGGGTCTATAAAACTAAATAATTACTTTAAAAGCCAATAGAAATGGAAGAAAATGGAATATGCAGTTGAATGGATCACAAAAGGTGGCCTTGGGTCTCTTTCCAGAATAATGCATTCTAGCCTCTCACAAAGGCAGAGAATGCTTTCAAGCATCTTCATTTTTCAGCCTTTTCACTACATTGTTATTATAGGATCAGTTCCACATCCGCATCCACATCCCCCCCCCACTGAAGGCATCAACACCTGGCATCAGCGCTCACCCCTCCCTTCTCTTCTCCTGGTGTTGCATCAGACACCGCTGACCTCAGCTCTACATCTCCTTCCTCCTTGGGGCCCTGCTTTCTCCATCTCCCCTTCTTTCTCCTGTAGCTTCAACCTCTTCCTCTCCTTGCCATCAGCATTTAAACATTAAAAAAAAAAACAAACCCTCCCTGGTTCCACTTTCCCCTCCAGTCACCATCTAATCTCTTTCCTTCCCTTGGCCCAGTCCATCCCCCTCAACCTACCAGTAGACTCCCATGCAGCTAAGGCAATGGCCTTAGCTCACTATGGCCTTAGCTCATTCCTCTAGAACAGGATCCGCAAACTACAGCCCACAGGCCAAATCTGGCCCACAGCCTGTTTTTGTAAATAAAGTTTTACTTGGAGCACAGCCACACCATTCAACTACATGCACTCTGTGGCTGCCTTCATGCTACAGTAGCAGAATTGAAAAGCTGAGACCGAAACCACATGGGCCACAAATCTGAAATATTGACTGGCCTCTCACAGAAAAAGTTTGCTGATCCCTAGTTCCAGAGCTCTCAGCATCATCTGACTCTGCTGACCACTTCACCCTTCTTAGACACATCTCTTCCCTTGGCTTCTACATCATTCTCTCTGCTTTCCTCCTTGCTCTCTGGTTTTCTCTGCCTCCTCTGTACTCTTTCTGACTCCCCTCCACCCAACTTCAAAAAGGCCATTTCCTCAAAGCTTGACCCTAAACCCTTTTCTCTTTTTATACTATGCTCGGCCATGGCAACCCTATTCACATCCTTCTGTTTGCTATTACGTATAAATGTACATCTCAAGCTATGCTTTGCCAAGCACATAGAGCCCCCTGCCTATATTACAAAGCCAATCATGACATAGCCCAGCTGTCAGCCTCCAATGCCCATGGCAGACATCACCAATTAATAATGGTACACGCTATTGGATCCCCCTTCACAACTCTTTTGGCATACCCATGGCAGACACCACTAATCAATCATGACACACACTTGTGGAATTACCCTCCCAAATCTTTGTAGCAGAGCCCCAGGCAGTCAAAGCTAATGAACAGGCATCATCAAGAACACAAGAACACAAGTCTATTTATTTGCCTTCTTGAGTCTACTAGGTATCTCCACTTCAGCCCACTGCCAGCCGACACTGAACTTAAAGACATCCTCCTCCCAGCCTCAGCTTTGTCCCAGCTAGAGAGGAGCCCACCATTGGCACGCTACTATGCAAACTAGAAATCTGGGGAAGCAACCCCTTTCCAGGCAATCCCCATATCCCAGCAGCTCTACCTCTGAAATCTCTCTTGAATCACTCCACTACCCCCACCCCCACTAGGGCTCTCTTTCAGATCACCATGTTGAAGTCATTGCTGGCTGGACTGCTGCAGGAGCCCTCCTCTCTGGTCTCTGGCCCCAGTCCTTCCCCATCCATGGCTTCTCCACACTGTGGTCAACAGGCTTTCCAATTGCCAGACTGACCTGTGCCACTCCCCCTATGGAAAGCCCTGCTATGGTTACCCTATTGTTCTTGGGAGAACACCCAAATCCTCAACAGGTCACCCACCCTACAGCTGGCCCCTAAGATCTCTCCAGCTTCATCCCTTCCCGTCATTAACTCCCCACAGCCTGCCCACTCCATGTTCCTGGAATGTGCCACGCTCTCCTCTCTGCACCATCTCAGCAAGCACTGCCCTCCCCTCCTGTCAGACTCCTACTTATCATCCAGATTCTCAACATTCATATCACCTCCTTTGGGGAGTCTTTCTGATTTCCTAAGCCTGGGTTAGGTGCATTTCCCTGGCATTCCTGTGGCTGTTGTCCTTCTCCCATCACCACAGCTCTCACATCCTGATATCACAATTAGCTTTTGGGTCAGGCCTGGCATCCAGACCCTGTGTCTACCCTAAGTGGGCAGGTACCTATCTGTCTTGTCCATTGTTATACCTATGTCAAGTACATAGCTGGCACTATATATCCATGTTGAATAAAAAGATTGCAATAAATAAATGAATGAAAAATCAGAAACTCAGGTCCATTCATTCATTTAAGGGATAGTTATTGAACCTGTGCCTACTACATGCCAGTTACTAGTCCGTATCTTGGGAATACAGCAGTGAAAAGAGTAGACCCAAGTCCTGCCTTTGTGGAACTGCACCTGGGACAGGACCCTGGACAAATAAGTATATTAAAGGCTCCGCTAAAAGGTATAAGGATCAGGCACAGTGGCTTATGCCTGTAATCCCAGCACTTTGGAAGGCCAAGGTAGACAGATCGTTTGAGGCCAGGAGTTCAAGACCAGCCTGAACAGCATGACAAGATCCTGACTCTACAAAAAAAAAAAAAAAAAAAAAAAAAATACAAAAATTAGCCACACATGGTGGCACATGCCTATAGTCCCAGCTACTCAGGAGGCTGAGGCGGGTGGATTGCTCAAGCCCAGGTTATAGCAAGCCATGATTGCACCAGAACCAGACCCTGTCTCAAAAAAAACCCTAAAAGGTGATGAGTACTAGAGAGAAAATATAGTGCACTACAAAGGTACAATGCCTCAGAAAATGGTCTGATGGCTCCTCAAAAAGTTAAGACAGAGTTACCATTCGACCAAGCAATTTTATTCCTAGGCATATACCCAAGAGAAGTGAAAACATACGTGCACACAAACACTTGTACAAAAATGTTCAAAGCAGCATTATTCAAAATAGCCAAAAACTAGAACAACCCAAATACCCATCAATGGATAAGTGGATAAACAACATGTTGTCTACATATATGCTGGAATGGTACTTGGCAATGAAAAGGAATGAAGTACTGACACGTGCTACAACATGGACAAACTTTGAACATATTATGCTGAGTGAAAGAAGTCAATCACAAAGACCACATATTGTATGATTCCATTTATATGAAATGCCCAGAATAGGTAAATCTACAGAGACAGAAAGCAGGCCTAGAGCTGGAAGGGGGATGGTTGGGGAGTAGGGGGCTTGAAAGCGAAACGGTATAATGGTCTCTTTTCGTAATTATAAAATCCTTCTAAAATCGACCATGGTGATTGTTGTACAACTCTGTGATACAGTAAAAACCACTGAATTGTATACTTTAAATGGGTGAATTATATGGTATCTGTGTTATATTTCAATAAAGCTTTACATACATACTATATGTACCCATATGGCAGGCAAGGGGGTTGAGGCTCAGAGAGGGAGGGATGGTAATATTTTACTCGTGTTTTTTTCATTTTAAATATTACAGATACAGGTTTGCAAATTTTTAAGTATGTAATTCAAT
The DNA here is from genome assembly GCA_036589455.1 of Ateles fusciceps. NCBI lineage: Eukaryota > Metazoa > Chordata > Mammalia > Primates > Atelidae > Ateles > Ateles fusciceps. Next base: position 143,888 of record JAZHEH010000202.1, read on the forward strand.
AATGAAATATTTGGTTTTCAAATATAAAAAATATATAATTAGTCTCATTAAGTGAGAGATATCATTATTTCCTGATTTTATTTATTCTTTCATTTTTAAATTGATACATAACATTGTGTGTTTTTAATCCTGTACAACATATTTTCTTTACACATATACCTTGTGGAATGGTGAAAACTGTTTTCCTGATTTAAAGTTGGAAACTGAAACCCAATGAAAAGAAATCATAACTACCCTGCTCAAAGCAATTTCTCAGATCTATGTAAATCCTGGGACTTAAGTTTGGTTTCAGCTTAATGCTAGTTTGCAGAGTCAGCTAAGTAAACACTGCCCCCTAGCAACAGCAAGCAAGACCATAATATTTAGTATTTTATGAGGTCTTTCCACAGGGTCAAATCAGAACTATCCAAAGGAAAAACAAAGACACAGGGCTCATTATCTTGATCTTTTTTAACTTTTTAAAACTGACACATAATAATTGTGTATATCAATGTCATGTTTTGATTGATATGTATACATTACAGAAAGATTTGATCAAGCTAATTAAAGATTCAATCATACCGTTGCTTTTAATGGCAAAAACCACAATTACCTTCGCATGAATCAATTAAATCATCTCACCAATTTATTTTTGTGGTGAGAAAGTCAAAGTCTACTCTTTTAGCAATTTTGAAATATACAATACATGATTATTAACGGTGGTCACCATGCAATTTGACAGCTCACTAAAGATTATTCCTCCAGTCTAACTGAAACTTACACCCTCTGATCGATATCCGTTTCCCCACCCTGCCCCCACCCCCTCCCAGCTTCTAGCAGCCACCTTTCTACTCCGTTTCTATTACACTGCTTTTATTAGACTCCACATATAAGTGACATCATGCGGTATTTGAAGAAGAATGTGAAAATGGGAGGGTCCTGCAGATATTCAGGGGGCAAACTGCGATGATCACCTCAAGTTTCATCATTACTCATTCATTAACAATCCCCCACTGCACACCCAATCTTCCTTGCTGAGGCTGGTTCTGACTGCGCTGCAGCGGGCCTCAGCTTTCTTTCGTGGTCCAACAGTGACACCCAGTGGTGACTCCTGATAAGCACCTGCCAAGATGCTGTGGGCCTACCCATAAGGGGAGTCCAAAGACAACAGCCACTGAGGGGACAGCTGGCCAGGCGATGAGACCCTGGGCCCTCTCCACTGTTCCAGCGAGGAAGGGGGAAGTGAGTGGGACATGGCTCTGACTGTCCCTTCAAAGTGCATCCAAATCAAAAGAACACTGTAGCCCTTTCATTTCAGCATCACCCATTCTCACCCTCCCATGTATTCTCCTGCTAATGTGCCCACGGGCTCTCCTTTTGCCAGCGGTGCTCACCCCAGGCTTCACGTTACAATCACAGAGGGGAGGGGCAGGCTGCATTCAAGTCTGAGGTCCTCTCCCAGAGACACTGTTTAAGTGAAGCCCAGGCAGCAGCATAATTTTTTTAATTCCCCGTCCTAATGAAAATCAAGTGGATAATAAAGCCAGCTGGTCAAAATCAGGTTCATTAAAGTTAGCCCAATTGGGCTCCTAGGTCAGTTAATAAGTTTAAGCTGTGCCGTTATCAGACCATCTATTCCTATTCTGAGTTTCTTCATTTACCCTATTTATTTCTCCTTCCTACGAGCCAACAAACATGACACACTATAAGGTTTTATCAATTACTCTAAGTAAGGACACCAAAATTCATAGCAAACTCCCACCCAGCCCACCTTCAAAGGCCTTCATAGAAGCAGCCAAGCAAAACTGGTCGTCCAATACCTTGTGATAGTGAAGTCTAATTCCCTGCCCTGGATCCCCCCCTCCAAGCATTCCTCTGAGCTCTTTATGGGATGCTGAGGCAGGTGAGGAAGGTAAGCTCTTCCCTGCAACCAAGCCCTCCTCCGATGATCTATGGAATAAGTCAAAGATCACCTGGAAACTGAATCCCCGGTACTCACAAAACTCTATCTGTGCCCCTTTAGTGTTCGTCCTTCTTAGAGCACTTACTACTATGGTATAGTCAATTCCCTGATCCGTTCTCTAACCATAACTATTATGTTGTTATATGTAGGGGATTATTATTAAAATAACCTCTTCATCATGCCAAATTTTTGTCTTAGACATTAACCTTCATAATCTCCTAAAAGGACATAAGTTTTAGGAAATGATTTCCATGAAGGGCTGGTGCGTTGCTATTAAAAAGATGGGTTTCCGTTCCAGATAGCATCCATTTACTCTGGAAACATCTACTGCTTGCAAACATGGTGTTGGGATTTTGAAAAGGAAACATGCAGAGACCCTGAGGGTCAGGGGCCTGCCTCAGCTCCCATGGGTGTCCAGCATGGTGCTGAACATTGCAGAATGTTTCCAGCTCATCCCCCAGAGCCTACCAGAAGTAGTAAAAGGAAATCTCATATGGCGTTTTGTTATTGAAGATCAAAACAGTCCCCGATTTTGTTGCCATCTGCATAACCAAGTACAACAGAATATAAAATATGTGCTTGGCTGGGCTCAGTGGCTCACGCCTGTAATCCCAACACTTTGGGAAGCTGAGGCAAGAGGATGGCTCGAGCCCAGGAGTTCGCGACCAGCCTGAGCAACATAATGAGACCGCCATCTCTACAAAAAATAACAAAAATTAGCTGAGCATGGTGGCACGCATGCCTGTGGTCCTGGCTACTCAGCAGGCTGAGGTGGGAGGACTGCTCGGCCCTGAGAGGTAGAGGCTGCAGTGAACTGTCATCATGCCACTGCCCTGCAGCCTGGGCAACAGAACAAGACCTTTCAAAGAAAAATGTGTGTTTTCAGTCAAATCCAGTAGAGTAAGAAATTCTTCACTGTGAGGACAGGCCACCAGCTCTGTCATCACAGCTCCACAGATGCCTGTGCCTGGGCTCGTGCCTTGGGAATGCCTTACTGATAATAGATTTTAGGTTAAATATATAATCATGCATTTTGCCCTTAGATATGTCAAGTAATAAATCCCTCCCACGGGAGTAAAGACACACGCTCCATATTCCAAACCTCCCAGAGGGTTTGTGTTTTGGGGTTTTCAGGCCTCAGCAGCTTCCCCACGGGAGTGCTGCATGCCCATCCACGTACCCGCCAGCAGGCCGATGAGCAGCATCACCACCCATCCCGACCAGGCATCCAGCAGGCTCTTGATGAACTCCCATATGGACTCCTTGCTCTTGCTGGTGATCTAGAACAAAGCAGATACAGCAGCTGATCTGAATGTATTTTCTAATTCATGCTTTTTTCCTTGAAACTGTTTCCTCGGGAAACAGGATAATTAAGAAAATAAAATGAATGTTATCAAGTAGCTAAATTCCCACCGATGTGATTCTTTCAGCTATGTGCCGCAATGGTAAGATGAGCTTTCTACTTCATAGAGCTATAAAGATGCCACAGTAGTCTCCAAAGAATTTGAGCACACACACACAAAGAATTCACTTAATTAAAAAACACGTACTAAATGTGATTTGATCTTCGATGATTTAAAAGCTGTGCTAAAGGGGGACATTGGTTCAGTGTCTCCATTGTGAACATGAGTTACTATCTTAACTTACATTGCTAGGTTTCATTAAAAAGCCTCTTCAACAAAGACTTCATCTCCTCCTTTTGTTTTCAAGGTTAAATTTAACAGCACGAACTTAGAATTAGCTGGCATAGATCACGTTTACCATAGCAGATGGACTCACCTATACACACCTCCCTGTGCTAACAGAATTGTATGCGCCTCTGAGATCATATTTCCCTCATGGCCTTTTAGAGCAGTGGTGGGCAAATGTTTTCTGGAAAGGACCAGAGAGTAAATATTTTGGGCTTTGCAGGCCAAATGGTCTCTGTTGTAACTCTCTTCACCCCGCCACTGTAGCACAAAAGGAGCCATAAAAAATATGGAAATTGATGGGCATGGCTGAGTTCCAACAAAGTTTATTTACAAAACAAGGTGTCAGCTGGCTTGGCCCATGGGCCGCGGTCGGCTGAGCCATGCTCTAGAGGGAAAGCTGCCTCGATCCCATGTTCTGGCGTGCTAGAGCCAAGAAGCTGCAACATCTTCATGACTGAACCTGGCTCCCTACGCATTGCCCTGCTCTTTTCATGCCAGCCCTCGTGAAGCAAGGTGACATGGTCACACTGTCCATGTCACTGCTCACGCTCCTCTGAAGCAGCTCTCCCCTCACCGCCAGCCCCCAGGCCACTGGTTCGCCTCCTACCTGACCTCCCCCATGGAGGATAACCTTGTAAGCAGCCCCCTCTGCATGACACCCTCTCCATTCACAGGGGACGGCTCTTAGTGGGGTCCCCCTCTTGTTGCAGGCTCCTCATCTGCCTCCCCTGGACCTGGTAACTCTGGGCACTGCCTAGGGTCTTGACCTCCTCCTCCCTTCTCTTCTTGCACACCCAGGCCACCACGGCCGCTTCTAAAGCTTCAGCCTCTACTTGCACGCAGGACCTCATTCTCCCCTGGCCCTTCCCCCTCACCCGTGAACCACAGAGTCTCGCCACCTGTGATCACCCATCCCCTGCACAGCTCAAGCCAATGCATCTACACAGAACTCATTGGCCTCCCCCATAGTCGGCCAGTCTCCCCTTGCTTCCTCTAGGCATCAAAGGCACCATCCCCCGTCAGGCCACAACCTAGTGTTCCATAACCGCACTTCCATGACCCCACTCCCCTCCTGACCCCAGCACCTGCCTGAATCCTGTCCGTGGCACCTCAGAATGCCTCTTGACCCTGATCCCCTCTCTTCACCTGCTTGTCACTGCCTTCGGTCTCCTGGACTCATTTCCAAGCTTCCTGCTTCTCCCTTTGCAGTGCGTCTTCACTGTCTTCTGTGGCTTTCAGCACAAAATACAAACTCCTCTCCACCAGCAGCATGGCCGTTCCCCATGTGGCCCTGCTGCCTCCATTTCCACACTCATCCCTATCCCTCCCCTTGCAGGAATTCTCCCACCAGACCCTCGGAGCTTCCTGAATTGCCCAAATACATCACATTCTTTCATGCCTCTGTGACTTTCAAAAGGGGGTCATTCACCCTGAAGAGTCAAGACTTCCACAGAAGCAAAAAAAGAAAATTTAAAAAAAGGGGGGGGTCATTCTGATGTTTAGAATCATTTCCCTTCCTCTGCCTAGCAAAATCTTAAGTCATCCTTCAAGACCTAACTGAAATGTTACCCTTGCTGAAAAACCCCTCCCTAACCGAACCTAAAAGATCACATAGCATTTGACAGATAACCATTGCGGTCCATTTAAATATATACTGATTGACAACTAGAAGCCAGGCACCGTTATATGTGCTTTCATATACACATAATCTCATTTCCTCTTCAGGCATAATCACCTCCATCCTCATGGATAAGAAAACAGGGTCCAGAAATGGCACCTGCAAAGTTCCCTCCCTCTCCTCTACACCACATTCCCTCCATATGACACAGCGTCCTGCCCAAAGTGCCTGCTAGTACAATGATCTCATGTATCTGCTTCTCCCACTGGCTCTTTTCTTCTTAGACCCTAACCCAGCACATGACACGTACGTGGACCTAAGCCCCAGCTCAGTAACTTTTGAATGAAAGCATTGCTTAGCCATTTGTAGTGTGTCCTTTCGTAATGTCACCTACCTTCCTGTGTCTGTCGGTGTCCCGTGACTTTTCCCTTAGCCAGTCAATGGTGTGGAAGTCCTCATACGTCCCCACGTCAGGGAATGGTTCATCGAGGAAATCCATCAGGTTTCCAGAGCCACTCATTGCTCCCGCATTGACCATGCTAATTACACCTGGGCAAGAAAACTGGTGGTTAAACATGTGAGTGGGACATGCCACAGACATGGCACAAGAATAATCCACGTGTCCTATTTTCTTATATAAGAAGAATTATTTCAGCATAGGCATCTCTGCTGTAATGAAATATATGCACACTCAATTCTCATTATTCATAGAAGTTATGCTCTATAAAGTCACCTCAAATACTAAATTACTGAATACTGAACTTACTGTTCCCAAGAGAATACAGAGTAAGGTTCCTGCAAACCTTTGGTCACGTTTTCATCAAACAATCAAAATGTACCTTGTTTATGTACTTCTGTTTAAAGATACTCTATTTAATAGATATTGTAGAGTCATTAACATATTGACCTCGCAGCCAGTAGCACTATCACTCATGCCTGAACGAGGCTTCTCCATAAAACATGTTACAGCCCTCTTATGCTCAGGAATACCAGACAGCTTCCCAGCACTGCACTACAGGACCATTTTAAACAGCAAAATTACCAAAAAAAAAAAAAAGCACAAAACTGAAAAACACGGCACTAAATAAAACAGGAAAAGCACCCCTGTTGACAGGAGGAGAGTGGAAGCAGGAAGGCAAGCATCCCCCCTCAGACCTCAGTGAGGAACAGGCACTCCTGGCACTTCCTGTCGCTCTCACACACACATATCTATGAACAACCTCGAGCTCCACTAAGTATTGATCCGGGGGGATACACATACATTTTAGACAGGTGGCAAATTTGCAAATATAGAATCAGCAAATAAGGATCTATTATATACATTCCTGAAAAACCTCACATTCTGCAAAAGCAAGGTGACCAAATGACAGGGCTAGAGGGGCAAATAGGGTTTAAATGAAAATTATGGCAATCAAACCAATAATTGGTTCCCCGGGGAGACAAAGTGGACCACTCAGGCAGGCAGCGTGTGTGGTTGTCAACGTGGATATTCAGAATGTACTCACGGCACAGTGAAAATACTGGCAAGACTTTAATGACCTGGGGTGGGAGCCCAAGCAATCTGCAGAGGGCACAAGCCCTCTGCGTGAGTGGGGCGACCCTGGAGATGGACAAGGGAGGTGGGGCAACCTGCCACGAGCCAAAAGCCATGAGAGGCTGGTGGCACACTGCCCTGGGCAAGGAGCTCTTGGACAGATGCTCATTTTTAATGTCTTAAAATGCAGTCAAAAGGGTTCCTGCTGCCAGGGCAGTGGCACCGGTTGAATGTGTCTTCCTTTCCTGTCCAAGATAATAATTCCACTCCCATTATTCCAGCTCCCCTCACCTAGAAAACAATCACAAGTGAACTAACACCATCTCCTCATTTTCTCCCACCATCAGAGCCTGACTCTGCCGATTGCACAGGAGCTCATTTTAGCTGTAGAAAATGCTTTGCAGTGGGACCAAGGTTCACCACTAGTTAGCAGAAAAAGAATACACTCTTACAGAGACAAGAGGTTGGATTATGCACTAAATAAAAATTACTTTGGCAAACAGTATGGAAATTTGAATTATAGGATAAGGACAACACAAAAGTACTGGAATAGATGGTTAAAAAGTTGAAGGGTGGTTATGAAAACATTTGAGTACGGGCTTCTCTCACATTTATATATCTGGAGGACTCAACCACGACCTGATCAACTGCATTTTAATCAAACTGAAGAGTCACTACGGGCAAGTAGGGTAATCACCTTACAAGCAATAGGTGGTCACAGTGCTTGGTTTATTGATCATAAGTGCAACGCGGCTGCTTTAAAACTTTAAAAGTTTGAGGTTTGAGCCATGCCAAGTTGAAAACAATACCCGCTGATGAGTGCCCAAGGGAAGAATCACATTGCATAAGTCAGTAGCAACCAATAACATTAGGAAGAGAGTAAAATTAGAAAGCAAAGACTTCATTCTCATTTCTACATGAACAAGATGAAAATAACCTCTTAATATATGTGGTAAAGAATACCTCTGATGGGAAAGAGACGACAGGCTGTTGACCCTCCAAGGGAGCCCCTGTTAGAAAAACCCAGTCAGCAGATAGAACTGCAGGGACTTGAACGGTCTATTAAAAAGAAGTTTATACGACCTAAAATTTAACCACACCTCTTGTCAAACAACTACTTCAGGCAATAATGCTTGAAACAAAAAGTCACTGTAGAGAACAATCATATCTTTAAACTTAGATGGAACTTGCAGTGGTCCTGAGGAAAATAAACAGACTCTGATCTGCAGAGCCTCAAAAGACTTCGCTGGGAACCCAGAAGAAGGTGGTGGTGTCTTTTGTGAGGTTGGGCTTAAAAGATCATGCAGGGGCCAGGCACAGTGGCTCACGTCCATTATCCCAGCACTTTGGGAGGCCAAGGTGGGTGAATCACTTGAGGTCAGGAGTCCAAGACCAGCCTGGCCAACATGGTGAAATCCTGTCTCCACTAAAAATACAAAAATTAGATGGCCATGGTGGCCGGCACCTGTAGTCCCAGCTACTCAGGAGGCTGAGGCAGGAGAATCCCTTGAACCCAGGAGGTGCAGGTTGTAGTGAGCCAAGATCCCCATGTGGTCTCTTCAGCATGTGACTTTGGGTGGCAGTATTTCTTACCCAGAGGCTCTGGGCCCCAAAGCAAGTGCGTTAACAGAAAGAGAGAAGGCAGAAGCTGTACCACCTTGCGTGGCCCAGCCTCAGAAGTCAGTCTCTTGCCACTTGTTCTTTGTTAAGGCAGTCACAAAGTCCCACCCAGGTTCAAGGGTAGAGGAAGTAGACTCCACCTCTCTGATGGGGAAATGGCAAAGTTCTAGAAGAGCATCCAGATATCAGAAGTATTACTGTGGCTATTTTTTTAAAACATACAACCAACCACCCAACTTACAAAACCTTGACAAATAGAGAAAAGTATCGAGAAAAAAATGAGGATTATCCATCTTCATGCCCTATATAACTTCCACAACCTGTTGGTATGTTTTCTCTGTAGATGTATCTTAAAACAAATTGGCCCTAAGACATATTTGGATCTTGAATATCATACTTTGTCCCTCTATATTCTGATGTTTATCATAAGAGAGGCAGCATCGCACACATACTAGTTAAAACACAGACTCCAGAACAGCACTGTGTGGGTTCAGGTCTCAGCTCTGCCACTTACTAGCTGTGTGATCTTAAGCAAGTTGCTGGACCTTTCTTACTGTGCCTCAGTCTCCCCCATCTATGAAGTAGGTATTGCAGCAGTGCCTGCCTCAGGGTGCTGTGAAGAAGATGGAATGAGCTGACATTTGTAAAGCGATTTGTGTCTGGCATATGGTTAGCTCTTCATAAATCTTTGTTAAAATGAAATCATGTTTCATGAAAACACCCCTTTTCTTACCCCCCTGCAATGTCGCCTCATTTCTGAAGTTGATCTGCTCACTCCTCTGCTGTCTGTAGCTGACAGAGGGGACCCGATGGACTCATTCTGCTCAGGGAGACTGTGGTGGTCCAACTGAGCTTCTGCAGGACCTTCTGTGGGCTTCCACTTATGAAGAATCAGTTAGGCCATTAAAACATGAAACTGTACGTGACAGTCAAAACATCTTTTCCTAAACTCCTCAAAGCATTTACTTTGAGGAGACTATTTACAGACTGCTTTCTTTCAAATCTGAAATAAAATACCTCTGTTCAAAGTGGTAAGACCACTAACCAAGAGACTTGCATGACTCTCCAGTCTGGCTGTGTGACCACAGCTGACCCTCGCAGCCCCCGCTCTTGAAAGCCAGGACCCTGGGATGCTCCCTCTCATGCCCCTTCACCCCAGTACGTGGCACAGGGAATGAAACAGCACCAGCCCCTTTCACCCTCGCAAGGACAGGCAAACCTTTTGTCATTAATTAAAACTATTTGTCTCTGCTACGGATAATGTTTAGGCCTGGGACTTTACAGAAGGTTCAGGGCTATCTTCACTGTCAGCTGTGATTATCTATCATTACAGAGCAGAAATCCTAAGAAATACACTCTTCAGTGTCAGCGAAATGAAAACTTTGCAATCCTCTGGGTGGTCATCTCACATCCTCAAAAGGGATCCTCTCAAAAGTTATCACAATATTTGTGACCATTATGGCCCTTAACACCTAGAAGTGGGGGACCAAGAAGTTTGATTCAGAAGAGATCGAGAGCTATATATAAAAAAGCAACCTACAGGTAAGCAGTGAAGTGTTTTTGAATGTTTTTTGTTTGTTTGGTTTGATTTGGTGGTGGTTGTTTGTTTTACTGCTTCATTTCTTTGGCTCTGGAAATAATGAAGTCTTGGAGGAACCAGCAAGGAGCCAACAGTCCATGCTCAGCTAAGGGAATGGGCCCCAGTGGCTACTCTAAAGATTCCTGTTTCTCTCCAATCAGACCAAAGGAAAACAGGCATCAGGAAAATGGGGGTGAAGTCAGGCATAATCACAGGAAAGTCCAGGAAGTGAGTTATCTAGGATCTTTCAGTTTATCCTGTTTTTCCTAGAACTGCAGTTTTAGTAAACAAAAGTAGCAAAATTAACATGCCCACGTCAGCTACATTTTAGAAACTGCTCTGTGCTACTCAGCTGGCTTGGATCTAGGGGAAGGGTCTGGATTACCTGGGGAAGTCAGGCCCTCCCCCTGTCTGTAACTTGCAAGATATCTGCACTTTGAGGAGCAGCAGGAAGAATGGATGAGCAGCAGAAGAAGGTCTCACCTTGAGACCTTTTCCTTCTGATGTGTACAGATACACACAGGTCTGTAGCAACAATCTCTTACAGCATTTTTAAAGAGGTAATTCGCATACATAAAATGTATTTTTGTAAAGTGTACAATTCAGTGGTTTTTAGTAAATTCACAAGGCTGTCCAATTATCACCACTATCCAATTCCAGAACATTTTCGCCCCCCTAAAAGCAACCCCCTACCCATTAGCAGTTGCTTCCTTCTCTAGCCTAGGCAGCCACTAATGTACTTTTCATCCTATGGGTTTGCCTATTCTGGACATTCCATGTTAAGTGGAATCATGCAGTATGTGGCCTTTTGCCTCTGGCTCTTCCACCTAGCATAATGCTTTCGAGGTTCATCCAGGCTGTAGTACGTATCTGTGCTTCACCCCTTTTTACTTATTGCTGAATAAGATTCCGTTGTGTGGCTATATCACATTTCGTTTATCCGCTCATCAGCCGACGGCCATTTGGATTGTTTCTAGTTTTGGGCTATTATGAATAAGGCTGTTAGGAACATCTGTGTACAAGTCTTTGCATGGACATATGTTCTCATTTCTCTTGAGTATATGCCCAGGAATGGATTGCTGGGTCAGATGAGAACTCTGTGTTTAACCTTCTGAGGAGCTGCCAGACCGAAATCACTTTTCTTGAGTAAGCTTTTTATTGAAGTAAACATCTATTTCATAAAATGCAAAAATCACAAATGAACAGCTTCACATTTTCACAAGGGAACTCACCCATGTACGCAGCACTCAGATCAAGGGACAAAATGTGACCAGCCCTTAGCCACCCCTTCATGGCCCCCCTAGTCCCTGACCCACCACTAAGGGTAACCACTATCCCAACCTCACACTATAGATTACCGCTGCCTGCTTCTGAACCAAGAAATGAAATTTTGTTTCCATCTTCTTCTGTTCTACATTATGTTGTAAGATCTACCCATGTTGTTCAGTGTAACTATTTGTTCATTCTCTCTGCCCTGTAACAGGGACCACCAAACTTTTTCTGTTAAGGGCCAGAGAGTAAATATTTGAAGCTTTCTGGGCCATGTGGTCTCTGTCAGGACTACTCAACTCCACTGTTGTCATCGGAAAGCAGCCAGAGACCATACACACATCAATGCCTGGTGCTGTGTTTCAATAAAACTTTATTCACAGACAGACACTGAAATATGAATTCCATATAATCTTCATGTGTTGCAAAATATTATTCTTTTGGCTTTTTCTCAACCATATAAAAATGCAAAAACCATTCTTAGCTCATAAGCCATACAAAAGCAGGCAGTGAGCTGGAGCTGGCCCATAGGATCATGAACTTGGCTGACTCCTGTTCCACAGTATTTGACTGAGGAATCAGCCCCAATGTAGTTATCCATTCTACTGTGGGTGACACTTGGGTGCTTTCCCATTTACAGCCATTACACTTCGTGCTGCCATCAGTATTTACACCGCCCATAAAAAGGTGTGGTTGAAGCCCTTCCACCTGTTCCCTCTGTCCTCTGCCCAGCAATGGCCAGGTGCCACAGAACCTGCCAATGTTTATGCCAGTATTCCCCTTCCCAAATCAGACCATGTCAGATTATTTGCCAACTTGCTCTATTAGCTAACCCCCAGAAGACTTGCACAGATGGAACAGAAAGTCATAACTCAGATTAAAAGATTAAAATTCTCCAACAAGCAAGGAAGGCCACTCCAGAGACGAGTCCTGGCAGGGTCCCCCTGCTAGCATGGGCAGGGTAGAAACTGCTACTAAAACCACCTCCGGCTCCCATGGGCCTCTCCCACAAGCTGTTCCTGCCCCTTCCTCCTTCCTGTTTCCTCATAGTAACTTAACTGATAGTCAGGGGATAGCAAATCTTTCCCAGAAAGGGCCAGATGGAAAATCTTTTCAGCTTTGCAGGACATATAGTCTGTGTTGCGATTGCTGGACTGTGCCATTGTAGAGCAGAGCAGCCACAGACAATATGTAAACGAAGGGGATGTGGCTGCCTGCCGATAACACTTTATTTACAAAAACAGGAACAGGCTGGATCTGGCCTGCAGGCTGTGCTTTGCAGGTCCCTGTTTTACACCATGGGTGTTTACTGGGCATCTGCTACCTGCCAGGCCACTGTCCGAGGCACCAGAGCTACCAGGACATTTGCGGCCCTCACCTCCCAACAAAATCATCGTGATCCACAGGGACAGGTATAATACAAAGACAAGTGGCCACAGTCATTCCCCTTAGGATTTTTAAGGGAAGGAATGAGTTTCCAGAAATGCAACAATGCAACTAAAGGATGTCACTAGCAACATTTCAACCTTGAAGGTTTGGGAAAATAAAAATTAGTTCCCATTACACACACACACACACACACACACACACACACAGAGAGAGAGAGAAAGAGAGAGAGAGAGAGAGAGAGGTTTCTGTAAGATCCCACAATCAAAAAAGTTTCTCCAACTAATTAGTGATCCGAATGCTTCAAGATTCCAGGTGCCTTGACTCATTAATAAAAATATGATCATATCATAGCGCTAACAAAGTGTTAAATATCATCACAGTTACCTGTAGTGTTCACACAACACCATGAAAAGCACAGGACACAATAGAAATTCTAGAACACACAGCCAGAGGAGAGGGCCCAAGAACATCAAATTCAGAGACAGGCCATGGTCAGATGGCATCTAAAAATAAACACCTCGAAAGCTTCCTTTCTTACAGATTTTCCAGGAGCCCCAATGACTCATCACAAGCAGCCTTTATGGAGTTTCTGTTCTTCCAACCTTGTAGATTACGAGAGGTGCTGAACTCAGTGGCTGCTGGCTGCCAGCTCCTTGATGCTGGGAGCCCCTAGTCTAAGAGGGGGTTTCACTGCAGCCCAAGACAACCGCTAATTCAGCTCCTGCTGGTCCAACAAGATTGTATGAGGAACGCACCTCTTCTTCATCTCGTCCAACCTGTAACTCCTACCTCATTGGAAAGAGAAGGCAAAACAACCCTCACCAGCCTACCAGGCCTCACCTGCGGTCCTCCACACAGCCTTCAGGCCCTTAGCTGGAGCTCCTACCCAGGTCACCGCAACCTCCTAATTGCATAGCCCACGGCTCCAGCTCTGCCCAAGTAATGCCAGGGTAATTCCCTCTCTGACCCATGGCCGTTCCTCTATCACCTTCAGTGGCTTCTCATCTACCCACCCTTTGACTCGAGCTGTTCCCAAAGTATGCTTGCAATGAACAAAGGATACAGAGCAAAAGAATCTGCATGTATCCAGATACACTCTGTGTGATCCCATTTACGTCATGTTCAAAAACGGGCAGATATAAACTACAAACCTCAGGAATGCAGAATTCATTGGTAAACTTATAAAGAAAACTAGAGATGTAAACACAATACAAGTCAGGAGAGTATTCTGAGGGGCAGGGAGGTGAGGGGACTGGGGGAGGGGACAAAAGATGACAGCAGCAACAGTCTTTCCTGAGCTTAGCAGAGGCATGATGACATGGGTGTTCCTTTTACAATTTGTTCAGCTATATGGCAGTGTAGGGCAGCCTGGAGGGGAGGAGAAAACTCAAAGAAGTGACAGAAAGGTAGGGTTGACAGTGGGGCACAGGGTGGGGGGGGGAATTAGGGGCAACTGGGCTCCGCAGATGGCCATGCGTGTCACCAGCCCTGCTGGGCTGCAGTCTGTTCGCCTGTAAAAATGGGTTAACAAGACCACCCTACTAGGACGTCCCGAGGACTGTTTATAAAATGCTGGCCCTCGAACAGGACCCGCTCTTCGTTGCCACACAACAGGTATTTGCTAAATGAGCCTGTTATTGAGCGAGCTCAGCAGAGGGCTTGGCTCTGTAAAGGGTGCTAGAGTGGTGCAAAGTCGCCATTTGTGCCTTCCCCAGAACTCTCCCAGTCCCCTTCAATTGCTAACAAAGCTGGCCCCTGGCCTGGGAGGCAGAGGGCACACAACCCAATCTGGCCAATGACAGTGCTCCAACCACCAGGCACAGTGAATGGCTATGGGGGTGAGCATGGGACCCATGCAGGGCCACACAAATGGACGAGGAGGAGAAAGGGAAGTCTCTCCTTCCAGAGGAGTGGCTAACTTGGAGCCACCAGCCCTCCCAAGGGTCTATGGCAGGAGGGAATGAGGCCAGAGGCAGACACCAAAGAGTCCCCTGGAGACCATCTGCCCCAGGAGACACTTGACAATGCCTGGAGACATTCTTGGTTGTCACCACTGGGAAGAGGGATTGCTATGGCATGAAGTGGGTAGAGGCCAGAGATGCTGCCCTAAGTCCTAAATGCACAGGACGGCCCCCCCACAGGGAAGAATGATCTGGCCCCAAATGTCCACAGTGGCAGGTTGTGAGAGCTGGAGAACAAACAAGCCAGAGACCCAGACAGACGCCTTCCAGTTCCTGAGCCCAGGCTCCCTACATTCCAGCAGATTCCCTGGGTTTCTTTCCCAGCTCACGTCACCTAGACCAGCGCTTCTCAAATGACAATGTACATGCGCATCCCCCCGGGCTTCTGGTTAAGCTGCAGATGCTGATTCAGCAGGTCTGGGGCAGGGCTGAGGCTCAAATTTCTCACAAGCTCCTGCCCCCGCAGAGGCACTTTGAATGGCAAGGAGGTGACAAAGAAAGAAAAGAGACTGGGCTGACTTCAGAAATCATGGAGCCAGGAGCAGAGGACAGAGAAAGAGCCACAGAGGGAGGAGATTAAGCAGTCATGTGCCTGGGAGGCTGAGGAAGGAGAATTCCAGAAGGGTACTGCCAGAGAGTCCCATGGTTCCCAGGCTGCACAGCCAAACCACATAGGAGTGTTCAGAAAGCCCAAGGAGCAGGCCCCGCCCAGAGTCATTAAACCGGGGTCCCTGGGGCAGTGCCTAGGCATCAGCATTTTTAAAAGCTCCCCAGGTGCTGCCAATATGCGGCCTCGGGGGGAGATCTGACTTCCACCTGGATGAGCCATGCATCCCTTAGTTAGGGTCTTACTAAACGGCAGATTCTGATCCTGGAAAGCTAGGTTGGGGCCCAAGACTGCATCTGAGACTCCAAATTTCTAAGGCACTCCCAAGCATTGCCTGAGACCACCACGCAAGGCTCTAGGAAGACTGGATTCATCTGGCAGTTGGCAGGGTCTTGGGAGATGTCTGGAGAGAGGAGGGGAGGAGGGCAGTCTTGCAGTTAGTTGTCTTTGAAGAATGTCGCCAGGCTGCAAGGCCGGCATTACTGTGGTTATCATCAGACTGTGTCATTTCATTCCTTCTTGCTCCAGTTTCAAAGCTTCTCCACCAGCGCCTCCTCCAGGGGTGGACAGGCCAGCTGGTCTCCTGCTCCTCGAATAACATAACATGCTTAAGAAATGCAATCCAACACAAATTAATAGCCATCTTCAAATTATACAGCAGAGCACAGTTCTCTTAATTTACTTGTGTAGATGGAGGGAAAAATGTTCTGGCATGAATGTTTGAGGCTATAGCAAACATTTGTTTATCTGCCTATTCACGCTGCTCAGGACTAAAAGATTAAAAGTGGAAGTTTAAAATACAGCAAATGTACCAAGATTTTCTGCCCCCCACAATGCTCTCATGCTCGCGCTCTCTCTCTCTCTCTCTCTCTCTCTCTCCTCTCTCCCTCACACACACACACACACACACACCTTCCCATCCCTCCTCCAATGGGCAGACACAGGAAGGAGGGCATCTATCTGTAGCTCTCCCTGTACCTCTGGCACAGCAATGTCCTACACCAAGCATCCCTGCCACACCCCAAGGAAGTTAGAGGGAAGCTTTGACCTTGGTCTCTTCATTCACAGTTATAATACTGCCACATGACCCCATGCACATGAACTACCGTGTACACATGGCTCTGTCATCCCCACCCAATTTCTAGAATAACTACTGTATCTGATGCTGCCAGCGCCCCATTCATATCACTGAAAACCTTCCAGTAAGCTCCAGATAATTTCCAACCATCTCGCTGAGTCTGAGGTCACTGTCGTTTTGAGACCCACAGAAGGTGGCTCTGCTCACATGGCCTGCTTGAAGTGCACTATTGGGAGAATTAATTGATGACTCTGAAAAATTGAGTCTCAGGGGAAAAGGCTTTCGGGGCAAAGTCTGGAGGAAACCAGACATCTTCAAATGTCCCATTCCCTTGTCCCTTGAATGAGATTATTTCAAGGCATGTGCTTTGGACCTGTGCAGAAAACACGTACTATAGCAGACCTGAGACTGCTTCTTAGAAAGGCCTGTTTGCAACATTGGCCCTTGGCTGGCATCTGGGAATCTGTATTTTGGGAGGGTTCCCACTATTCCCAGAGCTGATAAGAGTGGCCTACTGTGCCTAAACTCTTTGTCCAAATACTGTGATCTACGTTGAATGCCTGCTTTCCCTCTGGGAGTCTGGAATTTTGATGTTTGCTAGGCAGAGGATGCCTATGTGACCAGCCCCTAACAAAAATCCCAGGTGCTGAGTCTCTAAGGGGCTTCCCTGGTGGATGTTTCACACATGTCTCAACCCGCTATGGGCAGGAGTAGGCATGTTCTGTGTGACTCCACTGGGAAAGCTTTCCTCCAGACTTCTCCCCCGTAAGCCTTTTCCCTTTGTTGATTTTTCTCTGTATCTGCTCACTGTACTAAATCACAGCCATGCATATGACATGTGTCAAGTTCTATGAGCCCTCCTAGGAAATCACCAGACGCAGAGGTGATCTTGGGGGCCCATGACACAGCGACACCATTTCCTAAAGTTTCCAAAGTGTGGAATGAAGCTCCAGTCGGCCATTGTGTGACATTAACAGCCCGGCCCTAATAGCTGCCTTCCTTTCCTGGCCTCACTTCCCCACACCCCTCCCAAATAAACTCACACCAGAAACCTCCTTGCAGGTTCCACTTCTGCCAGGACCCAAATGAAGGCAGCATCACATGGCATTTTATATTTCTTCAGCTAGTGACGCCTTTGCCTGTATAAACCCATGTGAGTGATTTTTACCCCCTCCTACACAAATGGGCAAAACCTAGGGCTACGCAAAGAGTTACCAGAAATGACATCAAAAGCACAATCCATAAAAGAAATAAAGTGGTAAGCTGTACTAGCTGGGCAAAGTAGAACTTTCATTTAAGAATTCAGAGCCAGACGCAGTGGCTCACGCCTGTAACCCCAGCACTTTGGGAGGCCGAAGTGGGCGGATCACCTGAGGTCAGGAGTTTGAGACCAGCCTGGCCAACATGGTAAAACTACATCACTACTAAAACGACAAAAATTAGCCAGGCATGGTGGTGGACACCTGTAATCCCAGCTACTTGGGAGGCTGAGGCAGAATTGCTTGAACACAGGAGGTGGAGGTTGTAGTGAACCAAGATCGCGTCACTGCACTCCAGCCTGGGCGACACAGCAAGACTCTGTCTCAAAACCAAAAAGAATTCAGAAAAATTCCATGATACACTTTATTGATTGCTGACAATGATCAGTCCCCCCAAAAAAAGGGTCCAAGCTGTGCTGAGGCTTCTGGCAATTAGGGGACAACATGGGCACTAAAATGGCATGTCCCAAGCTTCCGACAGAACCCTGGTGGCTTATCACTGTCTAAACCAGTGGTGCTTCGCTTGAATGTGCATCAGCATTACCAGGAGGTCTGGGGAAGCTCAGATGGTCAAGCCCCATCCTCAGTGTTTCAGATCCAGCAAGGCTTGGATGGAGCCGGGGAATCTGCATTTCTAACAAGCTCCCAAAGGAGGCTGCTGCAGCTGATCCAGGAACTGCACATCGAGATCCACTAGCCTAGTATAGCCTTTTGTCCCCTTCCGATTCTCCCTTCTTATTCTCCACTCGCTTCATGACCTGCATCCTTGCCATTGTGTTTTAATGACTAAAATTTTTAATATTATTTATATTATTAATATTTTTAACATCAGTCTTATTTAGAAACTGCATTTTGTTAAAATTATTAATTACAAACATGCTTCCTCCCATATTTTACTGTGAGCTCCTTGAGGGCAGAGGCCTGTGTTACTCATCTCTATTTACTATCTGGACCTGCATAAAATGAAGTGTTTGCTGAACGCTGCTATTTAGAAATAGTGTCCACTAAGCCACAAAAAGCTTAGCCAGCTACGCATACTACTTCTATTCTACAAGGAGTGTTATTACTACTATATCCATCTCACAGATATAAAACTCTATCAAGTAGTCAGCTATGGAATGCTTTGGACATCACTGCATAGGCATGCTCAAGAATCAAGATAAGAGGCCAGGTGTGGTGGCTCACACTTGTAATCCCAGCCCTTTGGAAGGCCAAGGTAGGCGGATCACCTGAGGTCAGGAGTTCAAGACCAGCCTGGCCAACATGGTGAAACCCTGTCTCTACTAAAAATACAAAATTAGCTGGGTGTGGTGGTACACGCCTGTAATCCCAGGTACTTGGGAGGCTGAGGCAGGAGAATCGCTTGAACGGGGGGAAGGTGGAGGCTGCAGTGAGCGGAGACAATATCACTGTACTCCAGCCTAGGTGACAGAGAGTGAGACTCCATCTCAAAAAAAAAAAAAAAAAAAAGGCCGGGCACGGTGGCTCATGCCTGTAATCCCAGCACTTTGGGAGGCCGAGGCAGGCAGATCACGAAGTCAGGAGATTGAGACCATCCTGGCTAACGCAGTGAAATCCCATCTCTACTAAAAATACAAAAAATTAGCCAGGCATGGTGACACATGCCTATAGTCCCAGCTACTCGGGAGGCTGAGGCAGGAGAATCGCTTGAACCCAGGAGGCGGACGTTGCAGTGAGCCGAATTGTGCCATCGCACCCCAGCCTAGGAAACAGGGCGAGACTCTGTCTCAAAAATATATATATATATATCAAGATAAGAAAGATGTTTTATCTGTACATGTACAGAGAACAAAAGGCTATGTAGGCCAGCCTGAAGTCACTGGCCATGTCAAATGTGAGTGGTTTTGAAATGGGCACCATCACCCACCAGTTTTATAATATGTAGCAAAACGAAAGATCTTTTTAACAAACATATTTTTTACAAAAGAAAAAATAATTTGTAGCAATGCCTGTCTGAAGGGCATACCTTCCTTTTCTTACTGGTTTTTTTGTTCTTTTTTTTTTTTAATCTCTGGATTCATCTTCTTTCTCTTACTCCTTTTCACTCATGAAAAAAGTAGGGCTGACAAAACAGGCGTCCTCCTGATATCCAGCCACAGGCATTCAACACAGAATCAATAGAGCTCAAGGGAGTGGACTCTGGACCTATAAAAGAGGCTATAAGCACCACAAGCTAAGGGTTCCTTCGCAGCCCAACAAGACAAACACTTCACTGTTTTTATCCAAGTGGAGGAGGTGAGAGCTTGAGAGGGAAACGGGCTTAAAAATCCCTTTAAAGTCTCTCAAGAAGTTTCTCTAAAATAAATGTGGATACACCAGCCAGAACATTCAATATAGGAAATCTTGTTTACACAAAGTTTTAAACTATGAGACTACATAATCCCTTAGTTAGAAGAAGCTTGACAAACCTCAAGTACACACACGAAAATGAAGAAAACTACACCAAGGCATAGCATAATCGGATTGTTAAACAAGTGAAAAGAGGATCTCTAAAAGCAATGAGGGAAAGGAGACACTTTACATACAGAGAAAGGTATTAGGCTACACAGGGCTATGAGGAAAGAGGTACCGCTCCATCCCATAATAACGACGAAGCTCACAAGCCTAATGTCAAGTAAAAGAAAGACACAAAGAAAAGCAGACACAAAGGGACCCATCATTTCAACCCTATAAAGTTCCAAACAAGCAGAAGGAACTGGTGGTATTATTCAGGAGCAGTTACCCTTGGAAGGGGACATGAGGGTGGCTTCTAGGAGCTGGTCATTTTCCATTTCTGGATCTGGGCACTGTTACCCAGGTGTGTTCATCTTGTGAAAATTCATTGAGCTTGCACCGTTACCCTTTATGCATTTTTCTGCACATGGATTTCAATTAAAAGTTGACCAAAGGCAATCCAAACAAGCCATCAGCTGGAATTAAATCTCACAGCTTCACTTTACAAAAGTGAGGTTTTGCATTGGCATGCTTGCAACACTTCTTTGAAGTGCCTGTGAAATACTTTCTCTTTTGAAACACCCATTGCATCCTTTCTTACAAAAATGACCTCCTACTGAAATAATTGAGGTCAGAAATCTGAAAACCCTGACATAGCAAAGGCGCTGGAGTCGGCATATCCCCTGTGCGGTGGGCAGAGAGCATGGGCTCCCACGCTGCATTACGGGCTGGGGCATGTTTCCCTGGTGCTAGAGGAAAAGAGGGCTGCTGGCATTGAAAATGACATCCCATCTCTGCAAATGCCGAGTGCTCAAAGTCTGACGCCCAGACAGCCAAAGCCCATTGGCATTTGGGGGAATATTTTACTGAACTCTCCAGGCTACAAAGAGATACACGGGGTTATTACATTTTCATGAAATACAGACCATTGCCCATTTACTAAAAATCTATATATCCAAACTCATCCTCAATATGCCCTAACTTATCATCAATAGACCTAAACTTTGCACGAAGCTCCTCTCCTCTCCAACCCAGGAATGAAAGAGAGAAAATACCATGAACAAATACGGAACGATCAGAGAAAAGTAGAGCTTCAGAAGGGGCAAAACGAAGACAACTATGGCCAGAGCCTGGGGAGCTGACCCAAGAGAGGCCAGCACTGGGCCTCCCCCTCCCAGAAAGTTTTGCACCCTTACCAGTCATATCCGTTATCTGATGTTGCATCCCTAATTACCATTTACACTGACCATTCACAGTTTCTATGCATCAGGAAGTGGGAGCAGTGTGGCTGGGTCTTTCTGGCTCAGTGACTCTCAGGAGGTTGTGGTCAGAATGTCAGCCAGGGCTGCTGTCATCTGAAAGCAGGATGGAGACTCCCTCATATAGCAACCAACTTGCTCGCTGGCATCCCCCACAGGATGGCTTGAATGTCTCCATGACATGGCAGTTGGCTTTCTCCAGGGGGGGTGGTCCAAGGGAAGCAGGACAGTCTTCTAATGTCCTAGCTTTGGAAGTCACACACTGTCACTTCCACAGTATCCTATTGGTGACACAGGTCAGCCCTGAATAATTCCATATGGGAGGGGACCGTGCAGAGCAGGAACACCCCGGAGGTAGGATGGTCGAGGCCCATCTTGGAGGCTGGCTCCCACACCAAAGCTTTTCACTGCCTTATTCCACCGTGCCTGAAACCCCAGCAATTTCAAACTCACTTGAAATCATTTTGCGTCTTGCTTTTAAAATGCAGACATCTTTAGATGATGAGGTGGCCAGGACTCATTCCACCCCTTCCAGCTAACCCTCCAAACACCAGAGAGGAGAAGACAGGAAGGCAGTGACAGTAACAGGAGCCAGGTGGGTGGCCCTCCAGTGAGGGGTGGAGGGCCACACGACCAAGGAGTTTAAACAGGGAGAAGCTCAGAGCAAAAGCATGCTCAGAAAGAAACTGTGCCTGTTTCAAAATTCTGCCTCGAGCCAGCAGAGACACTTCCTTTTCCTCCTCCCACTTCCTCCCCAGCCCCCAGCACTCTCTGTATTCCTTCAACCACAGTCTGACTTCCACAGGACTAGGCAGCCGGTGTGTGACCATGGCAGGGTTCCTATGAACCCAGGGCCATGCAGCCGTTCATTCCACGTTGAAACCCAGCCCACATGTTGGATATAGGATGAGGCCAACCACATGTGGCCTCGGATGACACAATGGCCTCAGTGTTCTCACACCCCCATCCCAGGGGCAGGAGGGCTGGGCCATGAGGTGTGTGTGTGGCTGGTGCCAAGAGCCAAGGGTTTGGAATTTCCCCCAGAGACTTCTTCCCATAACAGTAACAAGCCTTTGTATAGGGCTCAGTGTCCTGGCTTCATTCTAAGCACCTCCCCAATGTATGAAGTACTGCCTCCCTCAGGCCCAACATTGCAGATAAGTTACAGATAAGCAAACTGCGCCACAGAGGTTAAGACTCACACGCAGTGAGAGGTCAGCTGGATCCAGCTCAGGTCCCAGGGGCCTTTCTCCACAACAGCAGGCAGGCCCCTGCCACCTCAGGAGCCACGTGCCTCCATGGAGAGGGCACTGGGGGCCATGTTCTCCTAAACTGTGTGAGAACAGCTTCATTAAAGGCCCCTGGGTTGCCCTCTCACACACTCACAAAAAATGCTGCTGCACGTGTTTGCTCCAGCTGCCGTAACCAAGTGCCATGGACTAGGTGACTCAGATCACAGAAAAGGGTTTTCTCCCAGTTCTGGAGGCCAGGAGTCTGAGGCGAGGGCGTTGGCAGTGCGGTTCCCTTCTGGGGCTCTGGGGAAGGATCTTTCTTTCCAGGCTTCTGTCTTCACTTGCAGTTGGCTGTCACCTCCCTAACTCTGCTCACATGGTCTTCCCTCTGTGTGTGTCTGTGCTGAAATGCCCTCTTCTTATGAGGACATGGGTCATATTGGATTAGGGCCCACCCTGGTGACCTCATTTCACCCTGACGACCTCTGTAAAGCCCTATCTCCAAATAAGGTCACATCTGAAGTACTGAACATTAGAACTTCAATCTAGGAATTTGGTGGAACACAGTTCAAGCCATCACAGCTGCTGAAGACAGCACAGGTGGGAGATCCCTCGCTTCTGGGACCTCCACGGCTTGGCCTCCCCTTCACCATTTTCTGGGCAGGTTTTCTCCACAACAAGCTATTTTCTGCTTACCCAGGGTTCACACCCCCTCATGGATAATAAGAAAATGTCAGGAGCCACTCACAACTAGCAAGTTTGTAAAGGCTGAATGCTGGAAGGCATCAACAGTGGCTTTCATGTGCTGCTCCCGGCATCCTTGGATGCCATGGTGAAGAGAGGCAGGCTACTCTTGCCAACGCAGGGGCTGACATTGAGCCAATTCCATGTTTGGGGGAAGAGGGGAGCTGGTGCAAGGTGTGACTAAGCTGAGAGGAACAATCACCCGGCTGTCATCGTGGCAGTTGGGCCTCCTATCTGCTAACCACAAAGGCCTCTTCACCCAACCAGCGCCTCCAAGGCCTACAGTGGAGGGTGAAAAATAACTTCACATTTAGCCAAATCAACCCAGAGGGGGAAACAAATAGCTAAGAGGTAGGAAGACACAGTCAGGCCATTGGGAAGCCTTGTGAAACCACCGGGCAAGGCCCAGGGGGGTAGCGGCCACAGAGAGGAGCCGCAGGCCCAGCTCCCAGAGCCAGGAGCAGCTCCCTCACAAGGAAACAGGGTGTCAGGGCAGCTCTCACATCAGCAAACTCCAGACCCATCCTGGGTGCCCCAACAGCTGCAGATGGGAAGAGGGGGACACCGTCCTCAAGGGGAGCGCCCACCTGATGCCTCTCCTTCATGACCCTGCTCTTCCCACATGTCATCCCCCGGGCCAGGTCAAGGGCCTGACCCCAGCCTTCCAGGACCCTCCTCTTCTGTGCCTTCAAGAGGGGTTCGAGTCCCCCTCTGCGGGGAAGGCTCTGGCCTCACATCTACTTTCAACCCAGCCAACAACAGACTCTCTGTTGAATACAGGGGGGTTGAATGCTCAGGGCTAAGGGAACAGCCAGTGCAAAGGCCCTGGGGCAGGGCAGGACCATGTCAAGAACAGTGTGAAGATAGCAAGCCAGCAGGCAGGGGCTTCTGTGAACTCCGACTGCAGGTGCACTGCGTCCCAAAGGAGCGCACACGACAGGTGGTGCAGGGTGCAAGGGCCGCTTGGAGAAGGGAACAAGGGAACAGGTGTAGGGGTTGACCCTGCAGGCACAGAGAACAGCCGATTCAGACACTCAATGGCAGGAATGAACGTGCTAGGCACGAGGACAGCAAGCAAGCTATGTACCCAGAATCCCCAGGGCCACCGGTGGCCTGACAGCTTGGGAGACTTCACCTATGAAAAGAAGCTGGAAAGAGAGCTTTTCAGGTGTCATGTGGGAATGTGCATGGTCACTTCCTCTGCTGTCCCTGGGAGCTACCACCCATCAAAGGTGATGCTGTAACTAAGCCAGATGGTGAGGACACATGTGCAGCCTCCACGTCCTGCCCTGTAGTTAGTTACATGCTACCATGTGACCCTCCCATGCCAGGCTTCTTTGTTCACCAAGGGACCACTCTGGCACCTAAGACAACATTGCTGCTAAAGAGGTTAACTGCTCAGTCCAACTCACCTGGTCACCCTGGCCAGTCCCCATCTGGCCTCCATCCTCACCTCCTAGCCTCCTCGCTGGCCAACCTGCTTTCTCTCTCACATACCTCTGAGTCTGCCCCTGACAGCAGCCAGTCCTTTTAACCCAGTCTCAACATGTCACTCCCCAACACAGGAGCATCCAGTGACTTTCCATCATACAGAGGACAATCCAGGGTTGACACAACGCTGCCGTTACTGGATGGCCTGCCTCTGCACCCCTCTAGCACCTCTCCCCACCGCTGCTCTCTGGGTCACTCTTCTTTGCACACGCTGACCTCCCTGCTTTCCACAAATGCTTCCAGCCCTGCCCTGTCTCAGGGCCTTTGCATCAGCTGTTCCCTGAGCCCTGCGTACTCAGCCCCCAATGCTCACGTGGCTCTCTCTTCATTCGGATCTCTGCTCAAGTGCAACCCTCTCAGAGAGGCCTTCGTGCCCTCCCTAACCAGCGTTTGGGGTCCAGTGCTGTCCACCCTTTGCTGTCCGTCCTTTCGCTCAACACACAGCCTATCCAAGTTATTTCCTCTTCCTTCAGCTCAAATCAGTCCCGTGAGGGCAGAACCTTGTCCATTTGGTCCCAGCATGTATCCCACTGCCTAGAATGTAGGACTCAACTGGGGGGCAATATTGTCCCCCAGGGGACATTTGGCAATGTCTAGAGACATTTTTGGTTATTACAACTGGGAGGGGGGTACTGCTGGCAACTAGTGGATGGTGGTCAGGGATGCTGCTCAATACCCTACATTGCCCAAACAGCCCCCCATAAAAATGAATCATCTGGCCCCTAATATCCATAATGCCAAGGTTGAGAAACCCTGGCCTAGTGCACAGACCAAAGGAATATTTGCTGAATGAAGAATTGAGGGGCTGGGCACAGTGGCTCACACCTATAATCCCAGCACTTTGGGAGGCCGAGGTGGGCAGATCACCTAAGGTCAGGAGTTCAAGACCACCTTGGTTAACATGGTGAAACCCATCTCTACTAAAAATACAAAAATGAGCCAGGCATGGTGGCACGTGCCTGTAATCCCAGCTACTTGAGAGGCTAAGGCAGGAGAATCGCTTGAACCCAGGAGGCGGAGGTTGCGGTGAGCCGAGATCGGGCCATTGCACTCCAGCCTAGGTAACAAGAGCGAAACTCCATCTCAAAAAAAAAAAAAAAAAAAGAAAGTCATTGAAAAAATACTTATCACAATCTATAAAGGAAACCCATTCCTGCATATAAAAAAGCCACCCACTGAAAATGTGGATAAACAAAGGTCTCGTTACCAGGGGAAAGTGTGTATGGGGGAAGGGGCAGGAGGGGGACTATCCCCACACAGCTCTTCTCCCAGGTTGGTAGAAGAGATGCGTCATCACACTAAACCCCTTCGGTCTGGTACAGCAAGGGAGGTGACAGGTGGAAGAAGGCAGGTAAGGCGAGGACCTCTGGGGCAAAGTGGCTGGAGCTCTGGCCCATGTTACTGTGGGCACCTGAGCACAGGTTAAGCCCTGGGCTTCACCCCCAGACCTACTCAATCAGAATCTCCAACATGTCTAAGGGTCTACATTTCTTTTTTTTTCTTAACATTTTATTATGAACATTTTCAATTACACAGAACATCATGCAGAAGAATCCAGTGAATAACACCAGTCAGACTGAACACTTGTTCACATTGGGGCTCTACCTGCTTTATCTCTTTCTCTCTCTTCATTTAACTGAACCATTTAAAAGTGAATTATTAGCCGGGCATGGTGGCTCACGCCTGTAATTCCAGCACTTTGGGAGGCCAAGGTGGGTGGATCACTTGAGGTCGGGAGTTCAAGACCAGCCTGGCCAACATGGTGAAACCCTGTCTGAACTAAAAATACAAAAATTAGCCGGGCATGGTGGCAGGCACCTGTAATCCCAGCTACCTGGGAGGCTGAGGCTGGTGAATTGCCTGAACCCAGGAGCCGAGGTTGCGCCACTGCACTCCAGCCTGGGCCACAGAGTGAGACTCCATTTCAAAAAAAAAAAAAAAAGTGAATTCTTGCTCTTGAAGCCTGGTTTTCAAAGTGTGGTCTGGGACTCCTTGGGCTCCCCAAGACCCTTTAAGGCGGTCCATGATGTCAAAAACACTTCACAATATTCTGACATTGTTATTTGCCTTGTTTAAAGCTCATTCTCTCATGAGCATACAGTAGAATTGTCCAGAGGCTACATCACATGTGATATTGAGACAGATTGAATGTAGAACCAAATATGAGAATTCATCTGTCTTCTGTTAAATCACACATTAAAGAGATCTCAAAAATCATTTTTAAAAAAGAAAAAAAGTAAATGATTGCTACCATGACACTTTGTCTCTAAACACTTCAGCATGCGCTCTACAAAATAAGGCTCTTCTACATAAACACATGTATTAGCTATCTACTGCTGCCTAACAAATTACCCCAAAGCATGCAGCAGGACACAAACATGTTCCATGTCACTGTTTCTGTGTCAGGAACCCTGGAGTGGCTTAGCTGGTACCTCAGCTCAAGCTGTCTTACATGGCTGCAACCATCTCAATACTCAACTGGGGCCGGGCGTGGTGGCTCATGCCTGTAATCCCAGCACTTTGGGAGGCCAAGCCAGGTGGATCACCTGAGGTCAGGAGTTCAAGACCAGCCTGTCCAACATGTCCAAATGTTGGACTCTACTAAAAATACAAAACTTAGCCAGCCATGGTGGCATGTGCCTATAGTCCCAGGTACTCAGGAGGCTGAGGCACGATAATCGCTTGAACCCAGGAGGCAGAGGTTTCAGTGAGTTGAGATCGCACCACTGGCACTGCAGCCCAGGCAACAGAGCAAGACTCTGGCTCAAAAAAAAAAAAAAAAAAAGACTCAACTGGGCCTGAAGGGTCTGCCTCCAAGCCCACTCACACCCTCACACTGTCAGCAGGCCTCAGTTCTTCTCAGGCTGTTGGGAATGGACCTCGGGTCCTCGCCATGGCAGATGGACCCTTCTGTAGGGCTCATCCCGCCACAGTGTAAGCAATCCAAGAGAGAAAACACACCTCAGGCGGAAGCCCCTTTACACCCTCATGGCAAAGTGCCACCCCACCCCCTGCTGCCAATACTGCCTTCATTGGAAGTTCATTACTTGCTCCAGCTCAAACCCCAGGGAGGAGGGTGAGTTGCACCTGCCAGGGGCGGGGATCACTGCGTCTGTCTGAGGGGCTGCAACCGCATCACAGATCGTCACATCTTATCAAAGCAGCAGCAATCTTCTAATGTCACCTAATAGCTAGTCACATCAAAGCGTCCCCAGGTGTCCCCAAAATGCCTGTTACACATGTTTGTTCAAGCCGAATCCAACTGAGGGCCACAAGTGATGTTTGGCTATTCAGTCTCTTAAGTCTCATTTGATAAAAAATACCCCACCTCCCTTTTAAAATTGTCTTCAGTGTTATTGCCTTGTTGAAGAGACAAAGCCAGATGGCTCACACAGAGTACCAATGCCACTGGAGGCACACAGGAGCATGACAGGCCTGCCCTGGGATGGCCATGGACTGAAGCCTATGAGGACAGTGGCGTGGGGAGCGGATGAAGCCAGCTGCTCTCACCCCAGCCCTCTGCACAGTGGGTCTCCCTCACCGAAGACCAACCTCCCCAGCAGGGCTTTCCCCAACTCCTCCAGGAGATCATTTTCATAGTGCCAGGAAAGATCAGACAGGGCGCACAAGCCGATAGCAAGGGAACGGCGGGGGACACATCAAAGTCCCAAGCCTGGGCACAGGAAATGTTTTCTGGCTGTTCTAAGCACCCTCCACATACACACACACAATAAACATGTCAATGCGGCTGCCATCCCCTGCTTCCTGTCTCTTGGGAGTTTCCCAGCCTGCAGACCCTCTCACATCCATCCCGTCCCTCCCCCAACAGCCCAAGAAGCAGAGTCAGCAAGTACAGTTGGCCCCGCTTTACAGATTCGCCAGCAGCTCTGCGAGGTGAAGTGATGCAGCCACGGTCACCCTCCTAAGTGTCAAAGCCAGATCTTTAGATGCAAGCCCTGGACTGATGCTTAAAGCACGCGACCATGTCTCCCTTGAGCGAGTATCCATGTTGCTGGTGGTATAGACAGTTTGTGTTTGCCTCCTGCTAGCTGCATAGATATCACCACCCTCTTATCCTAACCACGTCCCACACCAGCACTAGATATCGTGTCATTTCATCCTCACAGCACCTCCGAGTGGACACTGTTATTGCCATTTTTGCAGATAAGGAAATGGACTCTCCGCTGTTAGGTCTAACCCAGGGTTGGAGCTGAGTATGTCCAGGGACATGCTCCAGGGCTGCTGAGCACTAAGGCCCGGCAGCTTTCAACACACATTCATCTAGTGCTCTGTTTTTTTCCTCTTTCCCCTAACACGCTCCTTCTGCCAAGCTAGCCTCCCAGCTACAAATGGCATACAAACAGCTCCTCCCCCTTCGCAGAAGCTATTTCTGGAAATTCACAGCATAAAAACACCTTTACAGTGTGTTTTCCAATATATACAATATTAAGAAAGGGAATCAGATTTCTAATCAAGGGTTTGGCATCAAACCAATCATAAGAAAATGAATTATTGGAGCCCGAAAAACATTTCGAGATCATCTGAATCAGTGGTTCTCAACAGGGGGCAATGGAGTCCCTCAGGGGACATTTGAAAATGTCTGGCAACATTTTTGATTGTCACAACTGGGGGCCGGTGGGGGTTGTTGCTACTAGCATCTAGTAGGTGGAGGTCAGGGATTCTGCTAAACATTTTACAAGCACAGGACAGCCTCACCACAAGGAGTTATTTGGCCCCAAATGCCAGTAGTGCCCAAGGTTGAGACACCCTGACCTAAATCCCTTCCTTCCTTTGAGGACAAGATAGTAGAGGCCCAAAGACACAAAATGACTTGTCCAAGGTTGCACGGCCACAAAGCCAGAAGTGGAATCTAGGTCTCTATTAGATCCACCTCTATCATCTGCTTTGCTCTATCTAGGGTTGGGCTGGGGGGAGCAGGGGAGGGTAGCGACCCGAAGATCTTAATTGTTGTAACCAAACTTAACCAAAGGAAGAAAATTGCAACAAACAAGTTACTAAATTACTGCAGCAACACATCTGGGTGTCCCAAATTCTGAAAGAAATGCCTCCTTTAATTATTGATGAAAATAGCATTGCTTTACAGGCCCCCCCCCAGCGTTGCCGGTGGGTCAAATTATTCATAATGTGAGTTCCAATACAGTTTACTGACACCAAAGCTTCCAGAAGGGTCAGGTTTTAGAGGGGGAAGAAAAGCCACATTCTCCCCCAAGGGTGCCCACACAAGTCCTGGCTACAGTTTCTTCCTGAGCCCGAGAAAGGAATGTAAACGCTCTAGAAAGAGTCCATTAAAATCCCCCACCCACTGTCATGCTAGAACTGAAGTCACCTGACCCCCCCTCCATCTGCCGCTGAGTCATCAAGCCCCTCCATTCAGCATGCGAATGATCAGCGAGGGAATTAAAAAGAACTGTGGGAATTCTCAGGTTTTGCTGTCATCTCCACCCCCACCCTCTGCTAAAGATCATTTGGTTCTTAGAGATGTAGCTGTCTCTTACACTCACATGTTATCTTTGGAGGCTGCAATTTATTTTTATTTTATTGGATACTGTTATTTTTTAATCTACTTAAAACACCTGGAAGGAGAAAAGATACATTTCTGACGTATGCCTTGTAAATGCTGGGACCTTGCAAAATAATGCAAAGCAATTTAGATTGCACATCTGGCTCTTAAATTGCTAACTAAGAAGTGTCCATTACCCAGTCCACTTTTGCTTTGAAAAAAATGAGGCTAATTACTGAGGACAAAGGCCTGTAATTAGTAAACATGTCATTATTTAAGAAGCAGAATGACAGTAGGAAAACAGTTGATAGGTACCTCTAAAAACCCCTCTCTACTTAGAATGCATGCAGTGTGGTCATTTCAGATTTTGTTCCCCCTCCGGAGCGTTTTTTTTCCTTCCCCCTGTCTTTCTGTCTGGACCCTGCCCACTTTCTCGAGGCGGGCACGCCAAGACCCAAGTCATGCGTGGGCCTGCCACGGGCCATCCCCTGCCGGGTGCATGCAGCTGCATCAGGCAGCGGTGGGCAGCAGGGCGCCGCAGCAGCCAGAGGCCCCACTTTGGGTTTTGGGGGGCGCAGCCGGGCTGCAGGCCCGCAGGCCGGGCTTCACCTGCAGCGTCCGCGCCGCCGGGGACGCCGGGAGGGCGTCCGGGCGCCGCGCGCCCCTTACCTGCAGTGCCGCATCGCGCCCACGGCCGCCCACCTGGACAGCATCCTGGAGCATCCTTTCTTCAGCGCGACGGCTGCGAGCGCCGTGACGTCACCGGGAGGCGGGCCCCACGTTGCCACGTGATCCCTTAGGGCGAGGCGGAGAAGTCAGCGCCGGGTTGCGGGGGAAGACCCTGGAAGTCCCGGGAGGTGAGGGGCGATGGCCGAAACCCTCGCGCTGGCCGCCCCTCAGGGCGTTTCGCTTGATGTGTGCAGTTTGCCTGACCTTTCACGAAGAATTATGAAAAACAACACACAGGAGGAGAAATCCAAATTATTACAGGCTCCAAGCATGTAATAGGATTTCAAAAGAATTAGCAGTAAGGGGATTACGGTGAAAGGAAATACAATTTCATGTTTTGTTTTAAAATTAGTATTTATCAAATGCAGTGGAGAAATAAACATTTTATGCAAATCAAAATAACACAAAATATAGCATGCATGGACACACTTTGCATAGAGGTTCCATGTTTCAAGTCGTATATCATCTATTATACCAAATACTTTAGTTCAAAGCAATTCATTACGGAACATTATACTAATTGCACAGATGAATAATGCTTTAATTACTCTGAATAGCTGCATTCCAATATTAATTTGTACCGCGTTTTTCTACTACTTACTTAAATTTGTGTTGATTTAAAATAAAGCACTATTACGTGAGCATGGTTGTATTTGTGTGTTTTTCTTACATCTTCTGGCAGGGCATTTAATCTCTCAGACATGAGTTAATTCACAATAACTCATTATTTCACATTTTCTAATTTTTATCACATTCTGAAGAAATGAGTCATTTTACCATCACAGAAAATATGTACAATGTCAACATTTCTCATTCACAACTGAAACAGCGTTGCCTAGAAAACCTTTAGAAAATTACAACTGTGATAATTTCATAAATTTGAAATAGCATATTGCAAACTTAGGCAGTGCACGTATAAACTTTTCTTTTGCTAAAACACACAAGCGTTTTTGAAATGTAAAAGAACAAAAGCAAAAACTGCTTTTATTTGCATTCCAATTGCAGACATATAGATTCATTTACTTTCACTTGAGTTAAAAATCACAATTTTAACATTCCCTTTGTTCACAGCCCTGAAAGAGACATGAAACCGATTGTTTTATGAGCAGCTTAGAGTTAAGTTTAGTTGCTATTTATTCCAGCAGCTTTCCTGTCCTTCTACATTTAACCCTGGCCCTTATACCATCATTCCCTCCAAATTAACCAAATTTCTGTTCAGAAGGTTAATCTCTAATTTGGGGGAAAATACAGCCCTTGACTCTCACAGCGATCAATTATTTTCAACACCAGGTTTTAAAAATCACCAAAGTCGCAGTGTAGTTTACTAGGTCACTCCTCTCAAATTTGTTTTTCTGAGTGATAAGCAGCTTACCTTCCGCTTTCAGATTCTGAAATATAAAGTTAAAACGCTACCGAAATCTGCTCCTTGGGGTTGAGGGTCTGATGAAGGCAGAAAGTGACAAGCTCATTTTCCTGCCAGAGGCAAATGTCGATTTCAGCCTCAGGCGCCCAGAGGGCCTCGGAGGCAGGCTGGAGCATCACGTGCTCGGCCCAGCCACTCAGCCCTGCCCAGCCAGCCTGGTCACCTCTTGGCTCCGGAGGCCCGCTGTGCCAGTGTAATTCGCCTCCTACCCCCTGGGGCATTCGTGTCCAGAGAAAACCCGGCGTCCCGGAGACAGGACGCCCCACCCTTAGAGGCTGGGCTGCACGGAATTCTGTGACCGGAGTTCGCAGAATCAATGGGAGGTGGTGGGTATATCAAATGCCCAGCAGTGTGAAGAGGATGGTAGCACGGTGAGACAGCCTTGCTCTGTGTTCCG
This sequence comes from Ateles fusciceps, assembly GCA_036589455.1. Lineage (NCBI taxonomy): Eukaryota > Metazoa > Chordata > Mammalia > Primates > Atelidae > Ateles > Ateles fusciceps. Next base: position 176,685 of record JAZHEH010000202.1, read on the forward strand.
GCTTGGCAACCTTCTTCATCCTGGAGTAGTTTCTTTGCAGTAGGTTAGTTTCACCTTCTCTTTTTCCAGGTGATGGCTCAATTGTAAAAAAAAAAAAAAATTGCAGCAAACGAACAATTCAGACAAGGCCCATAAGTGGGCCTTGCAATTCTCAACAGAATGAGACTCTCTGAACACCCTCCACCCTCGCCTTTCAAATTGTCAATTTAGCAAAGATTAAAAAACAAAACAAAAAAAAGCAAAAACCAATACCACCCATGGGAATGTAAATTGAGCAATCTTTCTGGTGGTATTTCACCATTTTTCCTACCAAATGCCTTACAGAATACAGTTTCACCAATTACTCGGGGCACTACAGCTGTTGGTATCATTTGCTCCAGCAACTTGATGTCCAAGAATTTGCCCTGGGGCGTGGGGGCGGGTAGGGTGGGGGAAAAGGGTATGCAAACCCCTGACTAGGGAAAGTTTGTTGCAATATTATTTATGATCTCAAAGCACTGGAAGCAAGTTAAATCTCCTGAAACGGGATGTTTTAAATTATAAAACATCTGTGCAGTGGAAGAATCAAAACTAATATGGTGGTACACACTTACGGATGGAAAAAGACATTTGCAGTGGATTAAATGGAAAAAATTGAAGACTTCAAAGCATTATGTGCTTGCTGAGTGATCCATTGTTTCTATGTAGGTGTAATACATTTATATCTACACATATACCTTTATGAACAACATAGAAAATTATTAGGAAATGAATTCACTGAAGTATCAAACATGGTATTTCCCTGGTTAGTGGGATTGAGTGTTTTAACTTTTTCTTCTTTTAAGCTTAGTGATATTTTCTCATTTTTCCACAGTGAGTATGTATAGCTTTCATAGCAAGAAAAAAATCATTTTCTTAAAACCACCATGTAGACATGATTATGGAATAAACAGTTTGGGCTAATTTTTTTAATGCAGGTTTCATTACTTGAAGATTCTGAACTTCTAACCACAAAGCCCTGAGAGAACAATTCCTAGCCATCCTAGATTATTCTGCTCATGAAGATCTTCAGGAAAGAAGTGCCATTAAGGGGCCGTTGTAAATATTTAATCATCTGTATATTCAGTTTAAATTTATACTTCCATTTAAACCTACTTCTTTTTATTTTGCCCTATGTGGAGATAGAGAAGCTGGTTATTGCCATCCTTCATGAAAAGATTCTTTCAATAGTTACAGAATAATAACCTTTGAGATTTTTGTTTGTTCATTGGGAACAGGGTGTTGCTGTGTCTCCCAGGTTGGAGTGCAGTGGCACAATCCTGGCTCACTGCAACCTCAAATTCCTGGGCTCAAGCAATCCTCCCGCCTCAGCCTCCTGACTAACTGAGGACTACAGACTCTTTCCTTGTCTTCACAGATTTCTCTTTCCCATCCCTTTGAATCTTCTACATTTTTTCTTCTCTTATCTGCCAGTTTTCTACAGATGTGACACAAGGTTTAGAACAGTGGTTCTTAATGGCGGATGACATCACTCCCTTTCCCTCAGGGGATATTTTTGGCAGCCACAACTGGAGTGGAAGGCCAGTTGTGTGCTCCTGACATCGAGTGGGTAGAGGCCAGGGCTGCTGCTGAGCATCCTGTAGTGCACAGGACAGCTCCCTCCCCACTCCCACCTCCTGGGACAATGAACATTGCGGCCCAGAATATCAATAGTGCTGAAGATGTTCCATTTCCCAACCATTTTCAAGAGTTCCCCATTGTATGATGTGCTGGAAGCTCTGCTTCATTCTAAATCCCTTAAAGGTAGTACTCTCAGCAGGTGGGAAGTGTCATCGCCCACCTGTGCGTACACCTCACATCACCTCTGAAAACAGACACAGGTAACTGCTATGGGTGTTATTACTAGGGAGGAGAACTGTGTGGCTGGGCACAGAGGTGGATGGGGAAATTTTCATAGATTTGAATGCACTATATATTTTTAAACTGACATTTCCTCACCATTAAATTATTAAAACTCACTATTCAATTATTCTATAAATGGTGGGTTTGCAAAACCTGGAGGACCCTATTGCATCTTTGTGTCCAAGACCCCATATATATATGTATGTGTGTTTGTGTATATATATGTGTGTATATATATATATATATATAGAGGGGGAGAGAGAGAGAGAGAGAGAGATGGTCTCGCTTCATCACCCAGCTGGAGTGCAGTGGTGTGATCTCAGCTCACTGCAACCTCCGCCTCCCAGGTTCAAGCGATTCTCTTGCCTCAGTCTCCTGAGTAGCTGGGATTACAGGCGCCTGCCACCATGCCCGGCTAATTTTTGTATTTTTAATAGAGATGGGGGTTTCACTATGTTGGCCAGGCTAGTCTCGAACCCCTGATCTCAACTGATCCACCTGCCTCAGCCTCCCAGAGTGCTGGGATTACAGGTGTGAGCCACTGTGCCCGGCCAAACCCCCTTATACTGATGCAGCACACGCACCTGGTGGAGAGCGCCTTCCTCTGCAGCACGTCACATCATCTGATTCTCGAGGCAGCTGGTTAACAGGAGTAGGGCAGATCTACTGCTGTGCACCCATTTGCAGACAGGCTCAGAGATAGCCGTGACATCAGCCTCCTGTTCCGATGGAGGGCTGAGCACCCTGGGGTCAGGCTGGGTCTTCTTTGGCTGGGACCCCAGCTTCTTCCCCAGGCGCCTCTCTGACCATCTCCTCCGCCTTTCTTGGAGCCACAGCTCCCTGGGACCTCTGCATAGCACTCACCAGCTTCGACCCAAATCATTTACTCGCATTAACCCATGAGCTCCTGGAGGGACAAGAGGGGGAGCTGCACTTACCTGTTCTTTGAAAGCCCAGCATGTAGCACTGTCTCTGTGATACAGTGTTTGTTACACCATAACTAAAATTTTCCCAAATGTTCTCTGCCAGGCAGCTTGAATCGGCACCATCTTGAAATATTACATGGCTGTATGGCAATATTACTGCCTGTACTATTTTGCCAAACTTCTGCAAGCCTCACTTTTCCCTTCTGTAAAACAGGAGAAGACGGAGAAGGTCATAGTATCCAGCACTTGGAGGTGTGTGAGGCTTAAGTGAGAGCTCTGGAAAGAGCACAAGCAGCGCCTTACTGAAACTTGAGACACAAGGAAAGATGTGCGCCCCTAAATACAATGGTCAAGATATCCTCTTGCATTTGGAACCAAGTGGAGAAAGTCAATAAAGACCCTACACCTGAAACACACATGCACAGAAACTATGTATAATGGTCCCTGTGGCTCAATTTATTTGCACTCACATAAACCTCCTCTTCAGAGACGTCCTGGCCAAGTAACCCCTCGCTAACTGGAATGGACTGTGCTCCCTTGCACAACACTGAAGGGGAGTAAACAAACCCCCACAGCCCGTCTATTGAAAATGTTGATATTTTGGACGTTGTAATTTTATGCACTAATTTTGATTTTATAAATAATATATATATATATATATTTTTTTTTGAGATGGAGTTTTGCTCTTGTCGCCCAGGCTGGAGTGCAATGGCGTGATCTCAGCTCACTGCAACCTCCGCCTCCTGGGTTCAAACAATTCTTCTGCCTCACCCTCTTGAGTAGCTGGGATTACAGGCACCCCCACCACGCCTGGCTAATTTTTGTATTTTTAGTAGAGTCGGGGTTTCGCCATGTTGGCCAGGCTGGTCTCCAACTCCTGACCTCAGGTGATCCACCCACTTTGGACTCCCAAAGTGCTGGGATTACAGGTGTGGGCCATCGTGCCTGGCCAGTATCTTATCTTGATTACTGATTTTTTTGGTGCCCTCTTACATTTTGCACCCAAGGTGAGTGCCTCCCTCACCTCCTCCAAATTCCAGCCCTGAGTATCTGGTAAATTATTCTACAAATGGGGGTGAGGTCTTATAAAACGGTGGAGATGAGGACCCTCTTTCATCTATCTTTGTGTCCTGAACTCCTTTACACCTGAATACACTGTCTCCAATGAATGAATGAATGAGTTGCCTCCATATCTAGCTGGGGGCTATGCACATGCCAGCCTCCTAAAAGATTTCGGGGATAAGTGACATGGAGTATAAGAATATGCAATCTAGCCTTTTCTAAGCATTCTGGCCGTGTTTACAGATCTCAGCAGACGTCCAAAAGCTCCAAACTCGGACCCCATTGCCCTGACATCTATCCAAAGGAAAGGCCTTGACTGATGTGACAAACAACAGCTTTGACATCCCTCCGCTTTTGCACTGGAGCTGTTGTCAAGGACATCATCTGTTCTAGGAAGCCTGAGAAAGAGCCGGTGTAGCTCTAAGGGCTAAGAGAAGTGTTGCCATCCCTTAAGAAACCATATGATGTTTTTCCTCTCTGATGATAAGAACTGTGGAGCTGCCACTGTCCCCTTTCTCTCTGTGAGTGCCAGGAAACTCAGATGGTGCCCAGGCAATTCAGTAGGCCTGTCTCCTCCAATCGGCATATGCACGGGTGGCATGTTGGTCAAATGTTAAATAACCCAGCTTTCCAAGGGCAGGGCATGGGGAGGGGAGCCTTGATTTGTAGCATGTGCTGATTCTCATGGTGTAAACTCTCCTGCCATAGCTTGCTTTGAACTACTGAATGGGGAGCCGGAAACTCGTGCACGGCAGCCATTATTGGATGGCATCTCCACCACACATGGACAAGAGAAGTCAGTTGTTTTATTGCACCTGGACAGTGAACAGCTTTTCTCACCCTGGACTTGGCCTCTGAGAAAAGCTGCTTCTTGTCCAGGTGCCTTGGGCTGGAAATGGGATTTTTCTAGAATTGCACTGCTCTACTCTGGTAGCCACCAGCCACAGTTGCTATTTACATAAAAATGAATTTAACTTAAAGGTTCAAATTCAGTCCCTCAGTCACACTAGCCACATGTCAGATGCTCAAGAGCTACATGTGGCTTGTCACTACGATATTTTAGTGCAGATATAAAACAATTCCATCATCGCAGATAATTCTATTGGACGATACAGTAAGGCAATTCTTTTAAACAAATTCCATTGCAATAAAACAATTTGTGTTTATTACTCATTGGATTCTGCCTGTAATTGCAGGGTAGAAAAAGCAATCTGGCCAGAGCGTCTGTTGGTGGGAACGATGGAAAGGCACAGATTCCAGAAGGCCATGTGCCTCTAGCCACAGGTCTCAGACAAGATGCTTCCAAATGCCACTGAATGTGCAACCTCTGCCTTTGGACTTCACCAGGAGCCTGGAAATCTTCTAAGAAAAGAGTGGAGCATCTGATCACTTGTTCCAAAGCAAAACTTGAGTTGCATGCCAGAGTATATACATACCGAGTATAGGAACCGGCCTTTCAAAGCTCAGTGCTTCTAGGGTGGGCTGAGCATGACCTCCCCAAAGATGTTCACCCCCTGTGGTAAGCAGAAAACTTCCTTTTTAGAGTTTCCTTTCTTGTTAAATCATAAGTGTATTAATAACTTTGTTAAGCCCGATCCTATGTAGCTGTTAAACATGCCATGCTTATAGGCACATAGTACACTCTGTGTCCTTGTAGTTTAACCAAGGTATCTGTGCTGGACGTGCTCACGGGCATGTCCCAGCTCTCCATTGCTTTTACCTGTTTAGAAAAGTTTTAAGTTGTTAGCCAATAGGTTTTAGTTTAGACTGTGAGGTCTGGCTCCAGCCAATGGAGATCAGACACAGCAATAAGGACAACCCCAAATGCGTAAGGAATAAATTTGTGTATTTCCCTTTGTTCTTTGTAATCTCATGGCAAGATGGCTAGTGAGAGTGCCCTTCCTGCAGTCCAGGAAGTAAAAATTGCATTGCTGAAAGATCCTTTGTCTCAGTGCCAATTTTTCTTTGCAGCACCAAGCATCTATTTCCAACACCCCTTATTCCAGGACCTGTGAAGATGTTGCCTTACATGACAAAAGAGATTTTGCAGATGTGATTAGGGATCCTGAGATTGTGGGGGAGATGATCCTGGGTGGCCCCAGTGCTGCCAGTGTCATTACAAGGGTCCTTATAAAGGGAGAGAGGAGGGTCAGAGTCAGAGAAGGAGATATGACAATGGAAGCCGTGATCAGAGAGGGAGATTTGAAGCTGCTACACTGCTGGCCTTGCAGATGGAGGACAGAGCCGTAAGCGAACAAATGCCAGTGGCCTCTAGAAGCCGGAAGAGGCCAGGACACAGAATCTTCCCACAAGCCTGCAGAAGGAACACAGCCCTGCTGGCAGCTTGATTTTAGCCCATTCGGACCCAGTTTAGACTTCTCCCCTCCAGAAAGGAAAAGCATAAATATGTGTTGTTTTAAGCCACCAAGTTTACGGTCATTTGTTACAGCAGCCACTGGAAATGAACAGAGTCTTGGCTCATTGATTCATCAGATTCCTATTTAGGGAGCCCTCCGTCTGCACCAGGTAAAATGAAAGGCCTGAGGATCAGTCACACTCTGGAGTGACTGTGTCCCTCTGCCGAGTGCCTCTATAGTCTATGGAGAAGAGAGTCATGAGACAGGTCTTCCCAATCGAAGAAGTGTTGACTGATGTGGAAAAATACTGCCAAGGGTGAATTATGTCCTCCCAAATTCATATGTTGAAGTCCCAACTCCCCAGCACCTCAGAATGTGACTATATTTGGAGATAAGTTCTTTAAAGAAGTGATTATGTTTTAACATCAGGCCGTTAGGGTGGGACCCTAGTCCCATCTGACTGATGTCCCTATAACAAAAAAAGAGGAGATCCCAGGGTCTTGCATGCACAGAGTGATGACTATGTGAGGCGACAGCAAGCTGAGGGGGGAGAGGCCTCAGGAAACCAGCCCTGCCAGCACCTTCATCTTGAACTTCCAGCCTCTAGACAGTGAGAAAATCAATGTCTGTTTTGAAGCCACCCAGTCTGTGGGACTTTGTACAGCAGCCCCAGCAAACTCATACATGTACATAAAGCAGAGGGGCCAGATTTATTCAGGGATGGAGACCACTTCCAGGCTTTTTGAGAAGGCATGCTTAAGCTATCCAAGGACAAGTAGGAGTTAACTCAAGTTGGGGACTGTAGAAGAGTGGGTCAGAGAGAAGACAGGGAGTGTCCATAGGTAGCCAGGAGGGAAAAGCTTTCTCTTTTTGCTGCAGCAACTGCAACAAGTAAAATTTGGCCATGGTAGCATTGTTAAAAGTTATTTTTGACTTTTTTTTTGAGACAGAGTTTCACTCTGTTGCCCAGGCTGGAGTGCAGTGGTGTGATCTTGCTCACTGCAACCTCTGCCTCCGGGGTTCAAGCGATTCTCCTGTCTCAGCCTCCCAAGTATCTGGGATTACAGGCGCCTGGCACCACACCCGGCTAATTTTTTGTATTTTTAGTGGAGACAGGGTTTCATTATGTTGGCCAGACTGGTCTCAAACTCCTGACCTCATGATCCGCCCGCCTTGGCCTCCCAAAGTGCTGGGATTACAGGCGTTAGCCACCACACCCAGCCACTTCTTCGAGACAGGGTCTCACTCTGTCACCCAGGCTGAAGTGCAATGGCATGAACGTGGCTCACTGCAGCCTTGACTTCTGGGGCTCAAGCAATTCTTCCACCTTAGCCTCCTGTTGTATCTGGGACCACAGGTGCATGCCACCATGTCCAGCTAATTTTTTGTATTTTTTGTAAGAAACAGGGTCTCCTTATGTTGCTCAGGCTGGTCCTGAACTTCTGGGCTCAAGCAATCCTCCCATCTCAGCTTCTCAAAATGCTAGGATATGAGCACAAGACACCACGCTCAATTTCATTTTATGGGGGAAACATGGCTTCTCCACCAAAGTCTGAAAAAAGGTAAATAGCTTGCATGTATTTGTATTTATCTCATCTTTATTTCTGTCTTTATGCAAAGACAGAAAACAAAATAGGCAAAAACCTATCAAGAAAATATCCAAAATATATATGAGTAAAACTGTAAAGCATTCCTGAAAGACATAAAATTAGTCTTGGACAAATTGAAATACATAATACATTCTTGGATAAGAGGATTCAGCATCATACAGATGTCAGTTCTCACAAATGTGTAGATTTAATGCAATTCCAGTAGATTCCATAATTTTTTTCCCTTGGAGCTAGAAAATTACAAAATTCCTTTGGAAGAACAATAGCAAGAATATCCAGGAAAGCACTGAGAAAGAGAAAGGAAGGAGGGCTAGCCCTAACTGGTATTAAAACTTACCAACAAGCCCTATAATTAAAGCAGCTTTGCTCATAAGCACAAATTTGGACTGTGCTGAGATGTTTTATCACCTCTGCAATTGGCAAAGACACACACATGTGACACCATTCCATTGCTGAGGTTGTGAGGGAACTGTCTCATCCATTGCTGGTGAGATACAAAATGGTAAAGCTCCTATGAGGAAATGCGGCGACACCCAGCAACATGCCACATGCATTACCATTGACCCAGAGATCCCACTTCTTGGGATGTAGACTCACGAAGTCCCTGGCAAAGGCCAGGCAGAGGGGGCTCACACTGGAAATCCCAACACTTTGGGAGACTGAGGGCAGGAGGATAGCTTGAGACCAGGAGTTGGAGAACAGCATGGGCAGCATGGCAATGCTGTTTGTATCAATAAAATAAAAAAGAAACCCTGGCAAAAATGTGAAAACATGTCTGCAGAAAACTTTGTTATTTTATTATTTTTAAGACAGATCTCGCTCTGTCGCCCAGCTGGAGTGCAATGGTGCGACCTTGGCTCACTGCCACCTCCGCCTCCTGGGTGCAAGCAATTCTCCTGCCTCAGCCTCCTGAGTAGCTGGGATTACAAGTACACGTGCCATCACACCCAGCTAATTTTTGTATTTTTAGTAGAGACGGGGTTTTACCATGTTGGTCAGGCTGGTCCCAGACTCCTGACCTCGTGATCTGCCCACCTTGGCCTCCCAAAGTTCTGGGATTACAGGCATGAGCCACTACACCAGCTGGTTGAATTGTTTTTAATAGCATGACTAGAAGCCACCAGAAGATGGCTGAATAAACTATGGTACATCCACTAATGTGTGCAAAGGTAAAACAAAAAGAATACCTATATGTACCACTTTGGGGAATATGGGAATGGGGTGAATGTATTTTGCTTGTGGATTGGATGTGAATTTGGCGGGGGGTGGGCAGAGGACAGATCGTGGTGGATTGAATGGTGGCCTTAAAGATATGTCTACCTGGAACTTGGGAATGTGACCTTATTTGGAAAGAGTCTTTGCAGAGGTAATTAGAGACCTGGAGATGAGATCATCCTGGATTAACCGGGTAGGCCCTAAATCCAATGGCAGATGTTCTTTTAGAGAGAGAGAAGACAGGGAGAAATGCAGAGGGAACAGTGACATGACGATGGGACTGAAACTGGAGTCATGTCCCTTGGAAGAGCCAAGGATTGTCAGCAGCATCAGGAGCTGGAAGAGGCAGGATCCTTCCCTAGAGCCTTTGAAGAGAGGGTAGCCCTGGCGACACCTTGATTTAGCATTTTTGGCCTTGTGAACTGTGAAATAAATTTTTGTTTTTTTAAGCCCCCAAGCTTGTGGCAAACTGTTATAGCAGCCAATACAGACTTTGGTGGTCTCAGAGATATATCTATTTTTCTTTTTTTTAAAGGATGGGGTCTCGCTATACTGTCCAGGCTACTCTTGAACTCCTGGGTTCAAAGGAACCTCCCACCTCAGCCTCCCAGGTAGCTGGGACTACAGGTGTACACCACCACCACTGGCTGGGACATACTTTTAAGTGAAAAAAGCCAGGTTAAGAAGTGTGTTTTTGTGCTACCATTTGCCCAAGGAGAGAAATACAAATATAGATGTGTTCATATTTGTGTATAGTCATAAGTATACGTACATGTGTATATGCACCCATGTATATGTCTGCATGTACACACGTTTATATACTTACTTACATTTTAAAATAACAAAGCAAGGATAAACTAATCTCTTTTTCAATGGTTACCTGTAATAAGAGGGAAAAAATAGGGTAGAGGCAAAATAAAAACCTGACTTAGTGGGGCATGGTGGCTCACGCCTATAATCCCAACACTTTGGGAGTCCAAGGTGGGCAGTCATTTGAAGTCAGGAGTTCAAGAGCAGCCTGGCCAACATGGTGAAACTGTCTCTACCAAAAATACAAAAATTAGCTGGGTGTGGTGGTACACACATGTAATCCCATCTACTCCAGAGGCTGAGGCAGGAGAATCACTTGAACCCAGGAGGCGGAGGCTGCAGTGAGTCAAGATTGCATCACTGCACTCCAGCCTGGGCAACAGGGCAAGACTCCATCTCAAAAAAAAAAAGCCAGACATAACTACAATGAGATACCACTAGGCACCCACTAAGACGGCTATAAGCAAAAGGACATAACAAGTGTTGGGCAGGATGTGGAGCAACTGGAGCTCCAGTACACTGCTGGTAGGACTGGAAAACGTGCAGCTGCTGTGCAAAGTGTGGCAGGTCCTCCAACAGTTAAACATAGCACTACCATGTAGCCCAGTGATTCCACTTTTAGGTATAGACCTAAGAGAAATGAAAAGATATATTCACACAAAAGCTTGAATGTGCAATTTCATAGCAGCATTATTCATAATGGCCAAAAAGTGGAAACAAAGTGGCCATCAACTGATAAATGAAGAAAATGTGGCCCATCTATGCAACGGAAGATGATTCAGCCATCAAAAGGGATGAAGTCCCAACACATGCTACAACGTGGATGAACCTTGAAAGCATTATGCTAAGTGAATGAAGCCAGATACGAAGGCCACATATTCTTTGAGGTCATTGATATGAAATGTCCGAGAACGGGCAAATGTGTAGAGACAGAGAGTAGATTACTGGTTGCTGGGCTCTCAGAGGAATGGGGAGCAACTGCTAATGGATTTGGAGGCTTTTTGGGGGGGGTGATGAAAACGTTCTAAAAATTGTGATATTTGCACAACTCTGAATATACTAAAACCAACGAATGATACACATTAAATGGGTGAATTGTATGGCATGTGAATAACTACAATGAGATATCACTGGGCACTCACTAAGTGGGTAGTTATCAAGAAAACTTATTACCAAAAAAGAAAAACACAGACAAAAAAATCCCAATAAGTGAATCATGTTTAGATTCTGTTCAAAGAGTTGAAAAGAGAATGACACGAAACAACTGGAAGAGAAAGGGTTGGCTGTTCAGTAACAGTAAAGCATTATTATATGCTAAGATGTGATAAGGTTACTGCATGCTGTTCTCTTTTAGCGATACACATTGAAATATTTAAAGATGAGGCAGCAAGCTGTATGGGCTTTGCTTCAAGTTCTAAGAGGAGAAGGTGGGCTGGAGGGGATAGATTTGAGGGGCAGCCATGACTGATGGTGTTGAAGCTGGATGAGGGCTGTGTTCAGCTTACTATTTTCTCTGATTTTATACCTCTATTTTTATGCTTAAAAACACACACTGTTTTACATATTTACATTTCCATAATTAAATATTTTTCTCCATAAAACCACACATTCCACTCTGTTCTTAAGGCAGGTTAGTTTAATTTTATAGAAGAAATATTTTTCAAACAGTACAAATGACACAATTAGAGAGAAAACAGTGACAAAAACAAAGAGATGAATACTGATTATAACTTATTCCCACAACAGAAGGCTACTTATTCCTACAATTATCAATCAAAGCTGACAATTCAGTGATTAGATGAAGTGAAAGCCAAATTCCCTTTTACATGTGATTCTCTTTCAAAAGAACCCTGGTGGCAGGATCCTGATGGTTTTGAGACCAGAATGGCTCCTGAAACCTGGCAGCGTCTTTTTTATCTTGAGGCCTAGTAGATGGACAGATGGAAACACAGATGGAAACGCCCCTTCAGCTCATAGGACTTCACTTTTCTGGCATGTGGGGTATTTTCTGGGCGGCATGGAGTCTCATCTAGCCTGATACTCCAAGACCACGTCATGAATGACAAGCAACACAGGGTGCTTGGTGTCCTCCGCCTGCCTAGGCGGCCTCCTCTGCCTGTACGTGCGTCCGCAGGGAACCATCCAGCTCTCTGGTCTTCCTTCGTCTTGATTTTCTTTGCTTGACATGGCTGCATTCAGCTGCAAAAGTGGGACCCAGGCAGGGGAGGCAGGGGGAGGTTCAAAGGAAAGGCGGCAAACACAACAGGTCCTTGGACTGATATGGAAGCAGGGGCTGCATCTGTTTCTTGCACGCTAACAGTGAGATTCTATTTTTAAAAAGCTAGCCAGGCATGGTGGCTCCCAAGTCCAAGATCAGCCTGGGCAACAGAACGAGACCTTGACTCTAAAAAAAAAAAAAAAAAAAAATCAAAATAAGCTAGGAACAGTGGCTCATGTCTGTTATCTCAGAACTTTGGGAGGCTGAGGCAGGAGGGTCACCTGAGCCTAGGAGGTTGAGGCTGCAGTGAGCTATGATCATGTCACTGCACTCCAGCCTGGGCCACAAAGCAAGACCCTGTCTCTTTAAAAAAAAAATAAAAAAATAAAAACTAAAAATAAAACCCTTTGGGTGTCACGGTGGAAGGGAAGTACTTCAAATGGAAATCTGTGCAGGCTGAGCAATGAAATTTATTTGAAAACATTTGTCTGAGAGCTTCTTGCACTGACACAGTGGGTCTCCCCCACATTACAATTAATAGGGGTTGGCAGAAAAGTAGCTTCAATCTGTCCCTCTTGGAGATCCTTCTGGGGCACAGGCTGGGTGTCCGGGGGCCGAGATGGAAATGAGCTGCCCCTGCCCAGGACGAGGGTGCCAGCAGTGTAGATGGTTGTATGTTGCCCTTGACAGTTTCAACAGCTGGGGCCTGAGGAGACAGGGCCTGCCCGGCAGTGCTGGGAAGGACCCAGGGTGCTCTGTCTCCCCACCTCTGTTGTGGGCACATATAAAAAGGAATTGGCCAAAAAAAAAAAAAAAAAAAGCAAAACATGCAAAACTAGAGGCAGAAATACATAGCAAGAGACAAGAACTGTGAAAAGCATCAGGAGTTGTCTTACCACCACTGACGAATTCCATTATCCGTGATAGGTCGCGTGTCAATGAAATGCTTTTACAAAATCCACTTTTAATAAATGTAAAAAGGAAAGCAGGTTATACAAAGGGGGAAGCCACAGATTGATGAGAAGGGAGAGGCCTGATTCAACGGGACATTTCCAAGGGAAGGGAAGAGGTCTCAGGAAGAAGAGTGCTGAGTTCTGATTCCTCTGACATTTCCCGTGGCCCACCCCATGTACTCGAATCGAGGCCTCATCGAGAAGACTGCTTTTCATCTACAATAAATATGTATTAGGCAAAATATTGATATCATTTGGCATTTCAGAGAATAATGGCATATTTTTATTACATTAATTTTTTTCCTCATGAGCTAGTTCTAAGATTTCTTGAGGAATACTGGGTCGACTTCCAGTACAGGGGGCCTTCTGAATCAAACCCAATCCTCTCCTGTGGACTATCGCTGGGTAGTTCGTTACCCAGATGTCCTTCCTTCCCCAAAAAAAGCACCTTCACAGGTGATCGTGTTATGTCCTAACGGCTAGATTCACCCACGGAGTCGACCAGTATGGGCGTTCCTAGTTCCTGGTTCCCTTTCACTTTCCCTCATGACACAGTGGCGTGGCAGGAGTTCCGCCGCCACCCTCCTGGTCTGTTACAGCCAGACAGGGGTAGGCTTCGAGGAGGTGGGCAGCATGGACAGCCACCAAGGACAGGCAGGCTGAAGCCCCACAGACAGCCACCATGAGCAAACAGGCTGAAGCCCGGTACACCAGAGGCTCTGGCGCCTGCTTCAGACTCACACTGAGCACAGCAAGATGCCTCCGAAGACAACACAGAAATGAGCGGTTGGCGCGCGGCCCACGCCGGAAGACTGACTTCTGCAACACACACACGCTTCCGAGTCACGACTGAACCACTGCAGGGGACACTTTAACATGACATCAAGGGAGTGAGCGTGTACAATATACATGGTAAATGCACATATGATACGAGTGACAAATTTAGCATATAGTGTTTGCATTTTAGGTGTCAAAAACAAAAACCAGCCCCAAGTTCCATTCTACTGCATGGCAAGTACTGAAGAACAAAATTTCAGTCTTAAAATACATCTTAAAGTCAGTATTTCCTTCAAGGAAAAAAAAGTACTATAAATAAATTACAATACAGTGAATTTGCCTGAACTCACTTCGTTTCTGTCTTCCAGCCTTTAAGTCAAATAAAACAGCATAAAAACTGTACATTCTTAACATGATACTTGATCTTTTATAAAATAACCTGTCTTCAGAGATGTCGATTTCACAACAAGGAAAAACCCAGCCCTGTTGCCGTCACTATTATAAAATATATATGTATAGATATACGTGTTTTTTTTTTTTTTTTACAAAATGTGTATATTAATAGCTTTGCACAAATATTTTAAAGACAAATTGAGCTAGTCTAAGAACTTCATGAAAATAAAACAGGCAGATAAATACTTCATGTGCACAATGCACTCGATAGACATCGTCGAGCTGGGGAGAGAGGAGGTATGTTAATCCTTGGCCTGGTGAAGAATGCTATCTTCTCCCTGGGACCGGAGAGAATCATAGGTCAGAAGCTGATATGAAGACACGGAAAGCTGATGGCTGTCATATCAATCATGGCTTTTCTTTTTCATACAACAAACTACATTTAAGTCCCCAATAACACATGTGCTTGTATCCAGAGTCTCCAAATGTTAATTATGAAGCACCATAAGGGCAGGAGTTTCTTCATCTCCAGTGTCTAGAATAGTGCCTGGTGTATATTAGGTGCTCAGGAAATACCTGTCTTATTACCAAATGAATGAAAAAGTGAAAACTATGTGAATATTAAAGGTATACAAAAATTAGGGCTAAAAGTCAGACACATTTTATTGAGCCTTAACAAGGAAGGAAGCACTGTCACATATGCTGCAACATGGGTGAACCTCTAAAACCTTCAGCTGTGGGAAAGAAGCCGAGATGCAAAATGCTACGTAAGATATCATCCCATGCCTATGAAATAGGCAGAAAGGCAAATCCCTAGAGATGGAGCTGGGGGGAGGGGGAAAGGGAAAGACTGCTTAGTGGGAATAGGGTTTACTTTTGGGGTGGTAAAATCTTCTGGAACTAGACAGAGGGGGGGTGGTTGTGTAATACTGTGAATGAGCCAAAGGCTGAACTGTTCACTTTAAAATGGGTCATTTTATGTTATGTGAATTTCACCTTAATCTTTTCATGGACACAAAAAGAATACCAATATACTGCGAAAGTCCCCTTGGAAAAAGACAGGAGCAGGCAAAACCATTCTATACTATCATAATTAAGGTGGTGGTTACTCTAGTGTGGAGTGTGGGGGTGCTGCTAATGGTCGATTCTCGGGACAGTGAGTTTCTAACAATTCACTGGACCATGTGTTTATGATATGCAGCTTTTCTGCTGATACACTTTGCCTTCATCAAAAGTTAGTTGAAAAAGCAAACGTGGTCGGGTGCAGCAGCTCATGCCTGTAATCCCAAGAACTTTGGGCAGCTGAGGCAGGTGGATCGCTTGAGCTCAGGAGTTCGAAGATCAGCCTGGGCAGCACAGTCAGATCCCATCTCTAAAAAATGAGCAGGGCATGGTGGCCTGTGCCTATAGTCCCAGCTACTTGGGAGGGTGAGGTGGGAGAATCCCTTGAGCCTAAGAGGTCAAGGCTATCGTGAGCCATGATTGAGCTACTGCACTCTAGCCTGGGTGATAGAGCAAGACCCTATCCAGGGGTGGGGGGGACATATATGTGTGTGTACGTATATCATTGTTATTTATAATGGCGAACATTTGAAGACGAGCAGCATGTTATAAAAATAGAGTCGTTGGGTAAATTGTATCTATTAGATGAGACATTACAGTCAAACAAGATAACAGAGTATGTAGCAACATGAAATATGTTAATTTTAAAAATGCTAAATGCGAAATTGAACCCACATTATGATTAGAAGTGGCATAAAACAAACTATAGGAAGAAAAGATCAGAATAAAAACATGAAAATACGCTCCTGGTAGTGAGGCTGCTGGCTGCAGTGGATTCCTGTTTTGTTCTTCAACTTCCCCTGGGTTTTAAAGACTCGACGGGGCTGGACACAGGGGCTCACACCTCTAATTCCAGCACTAAGGGAGGCTGAGGCAGGTATATCATTTGAGGTCAGGAGTTTGAGATCAGCCTGGGCAACATAGCAAAACCCAGTCTCTGCTAAAATATAAAAATTAGCCGGGTGTGGTGGTGCACGACTGTAATACCAGCTACTGGGGAGGTTGAGACAGGAGACTCCCTTGAGCCCAGGGGGCAGAGGGTGCAGTGAGACGAGATTGCACCACTGCACTCCAGTCTGGGTGACAGAGTAAGACTTCATCCCAAAAGAAAAAAAAAAAACTGACTCCTGTACTTTTGACCATGCCAAAGGCATGAGGGTGAGAAGGAAGCAGGGCCGAGGGGCGGCCTTGGCGCCTTGCCATACCTAAAGGTCTGCACTTGGATGGGCTCTTTGTGGCTCTGGCCGCGCAGCTGGTAGATCTCCTTGGAGGCCTTCTCAGCATTTTCTCAGCTGCCTGCTCATGTCGGTAGTCGAGTTTAGTCTGTCTTGTCTGGAACAGCAACATTGGATCAACAAGATGATTTTCTTGATTTTATTTTTTTAAGGAAGAATGAATAAGTCCACTGCCAGCCCCAGAGCCCAAGAACCACCATAGTCAGTGAGTGGTGACCCGGGGGGAGGAAGGCCCGCCTCACACCACAACCCCCACCAAGGAATCTTCCCCAGGAGCAGATGCCAGGGTGGTTGGAGTCAGGCCTGGCAACTGAGGGAACCAAACGTTCCCCCACAAGGTGGGGAGAGCCCTCAGCCCATCTTCTAGCACCCACAGTCTCCAGATGTACACAGGAGCCACACAAATGCCACCCTCGACAGCCACAGACGAAGGGGCTCCAAGAGCCCAGTGGTGGGGCATGTCAGGGACCACCTCCACATCTGGGATGCTCCTTCAGAGCCTGGAGCAGGGGCAGGGAGGCACAAGCAGGAGCAGGTGACAGGGGACCCCACCTGCCGCTCGGCCTCCCGCAGCAGGCCTCGGAGACGCTCATCCCGAAGCACCCAGGGCGGGAGGTGAGTCTGCCCGCGGAGCTGGGCATCCTCCAACCGCTGCCGCAGCTCACGGAGGGGCGCAGAGCTCCTCATTCAGCTGCCTCTGCCGTGTTCTCGACGCCTGGAGATCCAGCTCCAAGTCCAGGGGAGGTGCGGGCCATGAGCTCAGCCAGGGAAGACCTGCAGGACTGCAAGAGATGCTGACTGTGAGCCCTTGCTCCAGCCTTCTAGAAGGTTCTTCCACAATTAACAGGAGACAGGTCAGGCACACATACTTCTCTAGGCACGTCCAAGGTTAAAAAACACAGATATGGGCAAGAGGAATGTAAATCTCTAGTTCAGTATTAGAGATTAGTAACAGCAAATTGTTTTTCTTTTTTTTTTTCTGAGACAGTCTCTCACACTGTAGCCCAGGCTGGAGTGCAGTGGTGCAATCTCGGCTCCTGGGTTCAAGCGATTCTCCTGCCTCACCCTCCCAAGTAGCTGGGATTACAGGCGCCTGCCACCACACCCAGCTAATTTTTGTTTTTTTAGTAGAGACAGGATTTCACCATGTTGGCCAGGGTGGTCTCAAACTCCTGACCTCAAGTGATCCACCCGCCTCAGCCTCCCAAAGTGCTGGGATTACAGGCGTGAGCCACCATGCCCACGCCTGTTTTTCTTTAATGATGGCCTATATACTGGCAGAAGTGTGCAGCAACGGACGCTCTTATATGGGGCTGGTAGGATCAAAAATGGGCACAATCTTTCTGAAGTGCCATTTGAGAATACATATATATGTCTAAAGCTAACTTGCATCTGAAAGGCCTAGCTGCTGACATGGAAACGTGGTCCAATTAAGGCGTATGACAGAAAAACCCCTAAGTCTGTAACAGCAGGAAACACTGAATAAATTACAAGGCTGGGATAAAATGTAGTCACTGTAACAAGTTGAAAAAATATACGGACATGGAAAAGTCTTAATGATCCACTGTACACAGGGAAAGAGAAGCATGTTATAAACCATGAGTGCTTGTTGTTTAAAAACAGTATACACACACCCACGCAAACACACAGACACACACGTGCAAGCTTCCCTCCATATATAAGCCTCACGCAAGCAAACATACCTATGTTCAGAAACGCCCTGATGGGGCAAAGACTCTCCTGTGTGGAGCTAAGAGCAGCAGTTCCCATCCAATGGGGGGACAGAGCCCTGGGAGAGCAGTTACCGCAGCAAAACCACAAATCCATTCGCCAATCGCCAGCGGCTTGAGTCACGGCATGCTTTTTACACACACAACACTATTTTGCACATACATAGAATTTAAACGCAAATAGGGGTTGTAACTTAACAAATATAAATTCTTTAAAAGCACTGCTAAATTCACAGCAAGCTTCGTGGTTCTCAACCGGGAAGATCTGGTCCCCCAAAGGACAGCTGGTAATGTCTGTGGACATATAACTGACATGTGTGTGAGGGGGTGTAACTGGGTGAGTGGAGCCCAGGGACACTGCTCAACATTCTGTAGTGCACGGACAGCCCCCACAGCAAAGAATGAGCCCGTCTGAAATGTCAGCAGTGCTGCTGCTGAGACACACCTCTGCACTTTCATTTTTTTTTTTTTTTTTTTTTTTTTTGAGATGGAGTCTTGCTTTGTCTCCCAGGCTAGAGTACAGTGGCACGATCTAAGCTCACTGCAACGTCTGCCTCCCAGGTTCATATGATTCTCCTGCCTCAGCCTCCCAAGTAGGTGAGATTACAGGTGCCCGCCACCACGCCTGGCTAATTTTCATATCTTTAGTAGAGACAGGGTTTTACCATTTTGGACAGGCTGGTATCAAACTCCTGACCTCAGGTGATCCGCCCGCCTCAGCCTCCCAAAGTACTGGGATTACAGGTTTGAGCCACCGCACCTGGCCCAAATTACGAAGTTTCTTATTCTTCCCAGTCAGCAGCCACTCCTTCCATGCAGTGGAGCACAACCGCCACATGGAAGTCGGGTTTGTGTGTCTGTCTCCCCTCTCTCTCTCTCTCTCTCTCTCTCTCTCTATATATATATATATATATATATACACACACACGCACACATATATATATACACATATATATACACACACACACATGCACGCACACACACACATATATATATATATACACACACACACATATACATGCACACACACACACATATTCAAATGATCCTTGCCCAGAAAAGCAATATGTTGAAAAACTCAACTTTTATAAACTATATACTACTCCTGGCAAAGAGAAAAGAGCCTATTATGTAGAAATGGTTATTATACTGAATAACGTGAAGATCATCGGATTCTCTGAAATCATACTATCTTAAGAAATATTAGCAACATCATGGCATTACATCTGTTAAGTAAACAAGAAATAGAAATACTCCCTTTTCATTTACATGACCTTAAATATGACCTTTTAAGGCTTGTAAAAATCACTCACAGGGCAAGCACAGATTCCACATTTGTTTACAGGGCACATACCTGCTTATAGCGAAGGGTTCGTCTTTCCAAAGTATTCGGACAAAGGGGGGATTTCCGGGGCAGCGTTGAGCTGTCGCTGTCACTACGATAAAGCTGCACCAAAAAGAATGATGTTCAGAAACAAGTTCTCAGCAATTCAGTTCATTCTCTGTGCGCACTCGCAGTCTCGGAACTGATTACTTCGTCCTCTCCACAGGCCCTCGAGTGCACTTATGATTATTGGTGCTTGTACCAGGTCTTTGGGTTTCAATGTAAACAAGAGTTTATGGTAAAATGAAAAAAAAAAAAACAGAACAAAGCAAACGAAACCCTCCCCAGTTTCCAGGCTAACTCAAAAAGCTCCATGTGATCGATACCAACGCCGTTTCATGCCTTGCACAGGCCCACGAAGGCCAGCACTGCCCTCAGCATGGTCCCTGTTCCTCAGTCTTTCTCATGTGCTGTATTTGTGGCTTTGGCAATAACTGGGAGAAGTGGCTTCCAGAAAAGAAACTCATTCCTGGTAGCAGGACAAGCTGACATTGCCAACTGCAGCTGCACCCATCAAGGGACGGGGTGTGCTTTTAAACAGGAAAGTAAAGAATGTTATCTTTATGGGAGCTGAGTCATTACAGCCTTCATTTGGTGGCAAGGGCTCACCTCGGGATCAGTGTGAATCTGTGTGAAATCCAACATCCCTGCCTTCATGGCCTTACTTTCCACGCCAGTAAACCTACTGAGGAAGTGCAGCAGCATACCTGCACGGCGTTCATACAAACACAAAGAAGAACAGCGACATGTCCAGGAGCATTGCCAGTAAGTGCAGCTGTTAGGCAGGCACACAGAGCTTTTCCTCTGGGTAAGCAAAGCGCTGCCTGCTCCCACCCTCCCCTCCTCAATAAGCAGCCTCCAGCTGGCACGTTGGTGGCTCGGCAGGGGCCTGGAACAAGGACGGCGGTGAGCGTGGCCTTCCACCTAGAATGTCCAGCCAAGCGCTTGAGCATCAGCTTCCACAGGGACACTTTGGACCAATGGGACAACAGCAGCAGGTCTCACCAACATGGCTGAGAGGGCCATTTTGGCCACCTAGGCCCCTCCCAGTGTTAACAGCATCTCCTTCGAGGGTCGGAGGCCTTTTCCTCTCCAAAGATCTGCCTTGGCTCTGCCCTCAAGAAGCCATTGCCTCCAGGGCAGGTACCTCCTTCAACAGCCCCAATTCAGAGGTGCAGGAAGGGTCACGGTTCACAACCAAATGGCCCCTCCAGGCCACCGTGTCATGAGCCATTATCCTTAAAAGCCCTTTGTGTACATGTGTGCTGGCACTATCACTCTGTCCTACCTTCACTGACCACACTGGCTCGAGGCTGCCGTCCACCCACCTTGGGTGACATGCTAGAACCATCTGGGTACTTCCGCAAGTTCTGATGCCCACGCCTTACGTGTGACCAATGGCAAATATCTGGGGTGGCAGGTGGGTACCAGGACCTACTGAATCCCCCCGTGTGATTTGACTGCAAGGCGCAGTCATGGCTCAGAACCGCTGAGCGTCACCCACTGTCATCCGCAGGTTGGGAATTTACACGTGGGTGAGAGAACTCACTGCCCCTTCGCCAGGACTCTCCAGGGCTGCGGCACACCCTCTGGCCCCTGCTTCCACTTGTTCCTCACACTGAGGTAGAAATGATTCTCCCTACTTCCTGCCCACAGGTCAGGACATACACAGCACTGAAAACCAGGGGAAGGGATGAATTTGAATCCTGAACAAATCCAGAATTAGTGAAGCACGGCATGGGGTGGGGGAGGTCACTCCACAACACCAGTGTCATCACTGCATACCGATAACGTCGCAAGTTCGTGGATTGGTATGACTGGTGCAAATACATATGCCTTTCAGTATAAATAGCAGAAAAAAAAAATCACAAAGGGGATGGAAGACAAAACATTACAGAAGGTGACAAAGGAATTCCAACTTACTCTGCAAACATACTGGCTTCGTGCTCCAGGCGGAGAAGGTCTGGGAACGGACAATTGTGCCACTCCGAACAAAAGGTGACCCTCGGGCCCGGCGGCTGGGCCGCTCCTTCAGGAGGCTCGTTGCTTCTTCCAGAAACAGATCTTCTGTGTTGGTTTCCTTATCAACCTAGGGGTGGTTCATGCTTGACCATGACTTCTTTGTAACGCAAGCAGTAAACTTATGGGAACAGCCATGTCTTTCACTTCTCCCCTTGGGGGGTTAGCTGTGGCACGTCCACAATGGAAAGGCTTATATCCCCCAACCCCATCCCAGCCCCTCCTCTCACAGGGACCTCGACTTTCCATTTGTTCATACAAACATCCTTAGTGCCGTCCTAGGCTCCTGATCTCTTTTGCACACCCATATCTAGTCCAAGAGTGATCCCTGCTGGCTCTGTGTTGAAGATCAAGTGGGTTTGGAGCAGCTGTCAGCAACCTTTCACCTGAGTCACCATTACCCTGTGCTCAGATGAGTAGAGTAGGTGCCTCACCAATTTCCCCAATTCCACACCTCCCTGCCTTTAGATCTGTTCTCAACACAGCAACCAGGGACATCGGCAGGAAAACTGGCCAGGCCAAAGGTGGGGAACATTCCAAATGTCCGTTGATGGATCAAAGGATCAACAAATTGTGATCTAGCCACACAAGGGAAGAGCATTCAGCCATAAGAACCAATGGAGTTTTTATACATGCTAACATGTAAATCAACCTTGAAAACATTGTGCTGAGTGAAAGAAGCCATGCACCAAAGGCCACATAGTATAGATTCCATTGCTGGAAACATCCAGAAGAGGCAAATCCACACCACTAGAAAGCAGATTTGGTGGCTGCAGGTGGCTGGGGGAAGTGGGAAATGGGGAGTGACTGCTCATTGGGGACAGGCTTTATTTTGGGGTGATTGAAATGTCATGAAACTAGACAGAGGTGGTGGCTGAACAACACTGTGAGTGGACCAAATCCCCACTGATGCTTCGGTTTATGTTACGTGAACTTCAATTCAACAAATTATTCAACAAATTATTTTAGAAAACGCTAACAAAAGAGCTTCAGTCATATCATGTCACCACTGGGCTCAAAACCCACCAGTTTCTCATGCCCTCAGAGAAAAGGCAGGGTGCTGGGTGGGTGCTGCTTCACTCCCTCCGTCCTCAGCAACCCCCACAACACATGACAGCTGTTCCCACCTGACCACGCTTCTGCACACAGCTCAGTGCTCCCTTCCTTGAGGGCCTCTACTCAAACACTGCCTTCTCAGTGAGGCCTTTCAGAACCCTCCTTTTAAAAAAATTGTGGGAAAAACTACACGACAAAATTGATCAAATTAAGCATTTGTGCAGGCACAGTTCAGTGGCATGTATTCACACTGTTGTGCAACAGATCTCCAAACCTTGTTTACCTTGAAAACCTGAAACTCTGTCTTCTCCCCAAATAACAACTGCCCATTCCCACTCCTGACATAAAGCAGAGACCCCATTTTAGGGGCCTGCAGACCCCTCGAGCACAGAAATATAGAAAAACCAAATTCCTTCAAGGGAAATTCAGGCACCTCACTATCCCTGAGATGTAAGTAAATAACCCGATAAGCAACAAGGTAATAGTAGTCTAAATCAATAGCCAAGGAAGTTACAGTCTGGAGATGTCTGGTTCTGTAGAGAGACTAAAGACATCTTGGCCGGGCGCCTGTAATCCCAGCACTTTGGGAGGCCAAGGAGGGCAGATCACCTGAGGCCAGGAAATCGAGATCAGCCTGGCCAACATGGTGAAACCCTGTCTTTACTTTAAAAAAAAAAAAAAAAAAAATTAGCCAGGTGTCAGTGGCGCATGCCTGTAATCCCAGCTACTTGGGAGGCTGAGGCATGAGAATTGCTTAAACCCAAGAGGCGGAGGTTGCAGTGGGCTGAGATCATACCACTGCACTGCAGGCCTGGGTGATAGAGCGAGACTCTGTCTCAAAAAAAAACAGCAAAGCAAAGCAAAAGAAAAGGAAATCAAAGACATCTTAGCATATGTCCCTGATTGTCCTTCAGAAACCCAGACCCCCACCAAAGGGACTTGCTGGCAGAGACCTAGATAAAGGGGAGCTGAGGACTGCACTTGACCCTTGCTCTTTATTCTGAATCTCTTCTTGAGGGGCCTGGGAGGGAGTCACACCCACAAGTCAGAGCTAACCATCTTTCTGCTGACCCCAAATTTTTAGACAAAGCTTTGCCTCATGAACCAACTGGAATCAGAAAATCTCTGAATCCACCTACGTCCTATAAGCCCCCGCATCAAGATATCCCATCCTTTTAGGTCAAAAGCAATGTGTAACCTCCACGTATTGATTTACGGTTTTATCTGTAACTTCTGGTTCGTGAAATTTACCTCTGCCTTTCAAAACCCTTCCCTGCAAGGCATGGAGAGGCCAGGTTTTAAGCATGAACTGCCTGATCTCCTCTGTTAGTGCCTGCAAATAAACGCGATCTTCTCTAGCGCTGCAAAACACCTTGGTACAGATACCTGGCTTTCTTACCAGGCGGGTGGACCCACCTGGTTTTACTGCACCGGGCAGGTGGACCCCAGCTCGGTTCTGTAACATGCCCATACACTCCATCCAAGCCCCTAGCGCCACCATTCTTCTCTCTGCCCTGTAAATTCAACTACTCCAGGAATCTCACATGAGTGAAATCATATGGTATGTGTCTTTTTGTGCTTTTCTATTTTCTTCGCCAGCCACCAGTGAACTCATTAGCATATAAAAAGATTTTTTTTTTCAGATTCTAAGGATTTTAGGAGTTGTATGCCAGAAATCATGCAACTCAAAGAGTTGAAGACCGAGATAAACATTCACACTGGCTCATTCATGCAGCATGAGTCCTCAGAGCTCATCCATGTTGTAGTGTGTGACAGAATTTCCTTCCATTTTAAGGTTGAACAATATTCGACTGCATGGATAGAGCACGTTTCTTTATCCACTCATCCACCAGGGACAGACACTTCAGTTGCTCCATCTCTTGGCTATTGGGAATAATGCTGTTGCTACAAACATGGATGTGTACATATTTCTTTAAGATCCTTTCAATTCTTTAGGATATACACCCAGACATACCCAGAAGCAGGACTGCGGATCCTCTGGTGGTTCTATGTTTAATGCTTTGAAGAACCACCAGACTGTTTTTCTATCGCAGCTGCACCATTTTATCATCCTGACCTTTGTAAAATGTAAATATGAATTGACGTTTCTAAATGAGAACCCTTTCTAAAACTGCAAACCTCTCTACGAGCGTTTGCCCACTTTCCTGCCATTGCGTTCTCCAGAAGCACCCTTGCTCTCTGTGACATGAGCAATGTCTCCTTTGGTGTCTCCCTCTCAAGGGTGGGTACGGAGTTTGTTTCTCTTTTTCCTACTCACCCACTATACTAACTTTGTTGTATCTGTGATGCCCACACAGAAAGGGAGAATACAAATGTGGTGATGAACTAATGACTGTGGGGATCTAGGTGAGGCGTATAGATATTTGTTGCATTACTTCTAGCAACTCTTCTGCAGATTTAACTTGTTAAAAATAAAAGCTGAAGGAAGGGGAAACACCAAATATGCCTCCCACAGCCACTCGCCCTGGCTTGGGCTGCTGCTTTTGAGATCTCAGGAAGTCGGACAAGGGCCATGACCAGCCGCCTGGTCCAAAACAACAACTGTGAACTTGCTGTGTGGGTCGCAGCTTGGGAAGCTGCCGGGGGTAGATTTCCCTTTGTGCTTCTGGTTGAGGGTAGGGGCGTGAGGGTGATAAAATGCTTTTGTGAGCTGAAGAGTGGGGAACAAAGTTATGAAACAGCACTGACACAGTGTCCTCCCTGACCTTGCAGGCACTGTAAATACGAGAGACTTCTCCCCTAAAGACAGGGTGACAGCAAGCTAGGAGCAGATGAGCAGAAGGGGGGGGAAAGGACGGCACTATTCTACACTTCACAGAAGGGGAAAAGGAACTACAAATGTCCAAAACCTGGGGGACTCACGGACTCTCCAGAGCCTCATTTGTCCCTGAAGGTGGGAATGGATCAGTGATAGCTATTCAAGCTTTTACAGATCTCAGGCCATTCACTTTTGCTCCTCAGCTCACAGTAAATCCAGCCTTAGCTGTGGCCCTCAAATCCAACAGCAGTGTCCATTTTATACCACAACTTTCTTGTGTGCCCAACAGGCCACTGGGCGTCTGTGCAGGTCAGCCATGTGGCTCTCCTCTGTGGGATCCCCCTGCTCTGCTTACCTTTGGTGTATCTTCCCCACGCCCTCACACTTTCCACAAAGAATATGTGGTCAGCACAGCCTCTCCTTCCAGGGCAGTACCAGGTATATATGGCAAGATGTTGGGGGTGGGGGCTCCAGAAAGTCCCCTACAGTTTCCACTTACCTTAAGAGGTGAGGGCTGAAATTTCTCAGGGCTATAAGGCCCTGCCTGAGCAGCAAGCGTGTGGCCCAAGATGGAGTCAATACCCACACAACAGGGCTCTGGGTAGGGAGGGCTGGTGTGGGTGCAGTTGCTACAGCCGCTATCCACTGAGTCCGCTTGCCAACTCCTGAAGATGGACATTGCAGAAGCCCAAATTGTCATCAAAAGGGACATATTTCATGCTACTCTTAGAGCACAGTAGTAGAGGTATGCAATAAAGCCTGTTACTTTCCAATGATCAAAGACATCTGTGCCTCTCATAAAGTAAAAGGGCACTTCTGTTTTCCAGGGAAAATAGCTCTTCAAGGACTTCATTAAGAGGGTCTTTCTCTATCACCAATTGTAGCCACTGAAGATCCCAGAAAAGCACACCACTCAGCCCCAAATGCCTCCCAGCTCCTGTCCATCCCTGAACACAACACCTTCCCTTGGCATGCACTATCACTCCCCAAAATAAATTCCTCTCTAAACTAGACTCAGGGGGAGAGCCACGGGGAAGCCACAAGGGGAAGCCACGGGGGAAGCCACTGGGAAGCAGCAAGAAGTCCTTGAAAGACGGCGCACTTTATGGAATGATGTAGAAGTACAGCAATATGTAAGCACCTCCAGAGACAACGAACACAAGCCAAGGCAGCAGAGGCACCCGTTCACCGGAACCACTCATACTTCGCATGCAGGCTCCCACAGGGCCAAGGATTCACCAATAGGCTACTTCAGGTGAAGCAGAAAGTGACCCCATTGATAGGAAGTGGCCAGACCGGCAAGTCTGTGAGACACGGGGCAGTTTGTGGTTGCAGGGAATCAGAAGGGGAACCTGGGAGCGCATTTGGCTAGGGGATAGGTAGAGTGTGCAATGAAAATAAAATGCTGTAAAATTTACCATGCCCGGGCTGAGTGCGATGGCTCACGCCTGTAATCCCAGTAGTCTGGGAGGCCGAGGCAGGCATATCACAAGGATAGGAGATCCAGACCATCCTGGCTAATGCAGTGAAACCCTGTCTCTACTAAAAATACAAAACATAAGCCGGCCGTGGTGGCCTGTGGCTGTAGTCTCAGCTACTCAGGAGATGGAGGCAGGAGAATTACTTGAACTCAGGAGGCAGAGGTTCCAGTGAGCCAAGATTGCACCACTGCACTCCAGCCTCAGCAACAGAGCAAGACGTCATCATAAAAAAAAAAAAAAAAAAAAAAAAAAAATTACTGTGACCATTCAGTCCTAAAAACTTACTGAATTGTGTACTTTAAGTGGGTGAATGGTATGGGGAGGTAGATTATGTCTCAATAAAGGTATTAAAAAGAAAAAAACCCAACAACTTCAAGGGACCTTACTGTATCCACTCCTGGCAGAGGGCGTGCCCCAACAGCCCCACTCTCAATGAGAAACTCCAGGACGGACAGATGGAAAAGGTGAAAAGCACACGTGAAAGCTGGGAGAGAGAGTTCAGGGGGCTGCCTCGGTCCAGCACCAGCACTCAACTTCCCGCTAGAATCCTAACTTCCGGGCAGTGGTGCCTAGGACCGCCCAGCACATTCTACGGAGGCATGGCTGAGAAAATCAAGTTACACCTCAGAGACAGCCACGCCACCTGGCACACTAGCTGCCTCCCCAGAGAAAATATGCTCCCCCCGACAGACTTCATGAGCCTTCTGTCCACAGGGCATCCACGCTCCTTTCCCAGGAGGGCATGAGCCGAAGCCTGTCCGCTCGACTGGCTCTTACCGCTCAGACACAGCCTCGGTCTGCTCCTCCTTGCGCTCCATCTCCAGGACCTCCTCCTCCGTGTACTCCAGCTTGGCCCCGTTCCTCTGCCAGCTCCCCTCTCCACCGCCTGCAGCTGCGCCGTGGTTCTGGCCAGCAGCACCGTCACCGCATCCTGCAGGAGGAGGGGCACATGAGAACAGCCCAGGCCAGCAGACCCCGCACACACAGCAGGCATCCACACTGCACAGGTAGGAGGCCACTCTGTTGCCTTCCGTTGGAAGAAACACCCCACCGTTTGTGGCAGAGACATTCATGTGGCCTTTTCCTGTAGCTCTGAGGGCTCATATGTAAAAGTAGCCAGTGTACCACCCCGTGACCATGAACACATTTCCATTAACAAAAAACATTCTCCTGCAATGGCCATACAGAAACTCAACTTCTTTACCCCATGACACTGACTTTACATCATGATTTCCCCCAAGACAAAGCCAGTTGCAGAGTCATGAAAGCAGCAGCAATCAGCTCTTTAGAGCAGGGCCAAGTACCGTCTTGCCGGAGATGGGAGATGGTGTGTGTGGGCTCCCGGGCGGAGCTCTCTCCCACACACCCAGGCTCCCGGGTCCTCGGTGGTCCTCGGAGCTGGTGAACACCTGGACGGAGTGCCAGCGCAGCTTCATCTCACTCAAACTGTCATAGTCAGCCAGGTTAATCTGAGCAATGCCCTGCAGTAGTGTTAAAGAAAATGCCAGAACACGCGCTCAATGATTTTGTCATAATGACTAGAGTCCTTTAAAATATCCAGTTCAGGAGGGCAGGTGGCTCATGCCTGTAATCCCAGCAGTCTGGGAGGCCGAGGCGGGAGGACTGCTTGAGCCCAGTTTGACACCAGCCTGGGCAACAGAGGTCTGCCTCTACAAAAAGAATTTAAAAATTAGCTAGGCATGATGATTTACAGCTGTGGTCCCAGCTACTCAGGAGGCTGCCATAAGCCAAAATCACACCACTGCATTCCAGCCTGGGCAACAGAGTGAGCCCTGTCTCAAAAAAATCGGTTTCACCCTTCAGTCTTTTTTTTTTTTTTTCTTTTTTGTGAGACAAAGTCTCACTCTGCTGCCCAGGCTGGAGTGCAGTGGTGCAATTTCAGCTCACTGCAACCTCTACCTCCTGGGTTCAAGAGACTCTCCCGCCTCAGCCTCCTGAGTAGCTGGGATTACAGATGTACACCACCACACGTGGCTAATTTTTGTATTTTTAGTAGAGACAGGGTTTCACCATGTTGGCCAGGCTGGTCTCAAACGCCTGACCTCAGGTGATCCGCCTGCCTTGGCCTCCCAAAGTGCTAGGATTACAGGTGTGAGCCATCACACCCAGCCTACCCTTCAATCTTAACCAAAAAACACATAAAAGATTTCATTCCTATGTAAAGGACTGCAGCACAGTGACGGCAGCTGCAGAGCAGCCTAATAGGTGGCTCCCTGGTCACCTGTTCCACCCAATCAGAAAGTGCTGGGAAAGGAACAGACAGGGCAAAGAATGGGCATCTTGGAGTGCTGGACCAGGCTCACAGCTCTACTGCCCCACTGAGCCAGATCCTGTCAGGAATCTCTACAATCGGAAGAGACTGTTGAACTCTACACTCCTTAATTGTGCCCCTGAGGGGACAGGACCAAGGGAGAACACTCCAGCCATGGAAGGAACTCCACCCTGGCTTCCAACCTGGGATGCATCCTGATGGCCGGGATACTGAGGACAAACTGTGGATTCCCCTACAACCTTGCCCCAGGGTTGCCAGGTAAAATGCAGGGCACCCAGGTGAATCTGCACTTCAAATAAACAACACAGGGTTTCCCTGCAAGTCTTAAACACTGTATGGGGCACACTCACACTTTAAAGAGCATGCATCATTTATCTGAAATTCGAATGTAACTGACTGTCTTGTAATTTTATTTGCGGAATCTGTCAGACCCTATTTTGTTCCCTGGACTCAAAATGAGGCTGCCACGGAGGCATCTTACGGGTTTGCGAGTACTAGTTGAGAGAACACATTTAAAGTACAAGACGCTTGATGAGATCACTGGTTGGATCATCCCCATTTGTATTTCCAGCCAGAGACCCCCTTAACATGCCCGCAACTTGTAGGCAAGCCACCACAGGAGAAAGGAAGGCTGGCAGAGGGGAAGGAAGGGAAGGAACCAGAGACAGAGGCAGGAGAGAGAGAAGGGAGGCCAGACAGCAAAGATACACAAAAATGAAGAAATCATGACAAGAGTAAAGAGAAAAAAGAAAGAGAAAGACATACACAATAAAGGCTGACTGACTGAAACCCAGAGGAAGGAAGGAGGGCTGGGGGTGGGTGGAGTGCCGGGCACCATACCAGCAGTTCTTCCTGCAGCTGCTGGGTCACTGAACACACGTATAGCTGAAGCGACTTCAATGTCAATGCGCTGGAATGCACGGGGATCCTGAACACTTCATTAAACACCAGCGGCACCTGGAACTCCAGAGCCTTGGAGCAGTAGAGTGCTGGGCATGCCCAAGTCCAGTGGGGGCAAGTAGACGCGGGATGTGGCTGCAACCAGAATGGGGAACGGAAGAGCACGTGCAGGCGGCGCTCACCTATGGCATGGTCCCGGAGCAGGCCCAACCTACACGATGCGTGCAGGTCCTCCCCCCGCCCATGCAGCCCCCTTTGGGCGCCTGTGGCTGGAGTTGCAGAGTCCTTTGCAAAAAGTTCCTCTCTGCTAAGCAGCCACCGATTTGCCCCGGGATGGGGGAAGTCACCCACAAGGAGGAGGACTTCCAAGCCTGGGCTGAAGACAGTGGACACTTCCACACCCTGCTGCTCCCCATTGTTAGGGGAATCACCCCTCACCTCTCTCTGCATGGCTCCCCCACCGCCTTCTCAGCCCATCACCCATGGGGGACCCTGTTCCCCACCCTCCCTGCCCCAGTCTGGCACATGGGAAGGGCTAGCCCTCTGTGAGCACTGCAGAGGTCATCAGGGTAGCCAAACCCAAGTGCTCACACTCAGGGGTGTAACTGAGGCATTTAGAAGACTCACCAAACGGGGCCCACTCTGTGACTTGAACGGACCATTACAGGCGTGGTCACATGCTTGGGTAAGTGGGACCCTCCATTGGGCCCCATCTGGGCCAGGGAGTCAGGAAAGGCCCCAGTCCCATGACTGAGGCCAAGAGTCACCAGCTGCTCCCAATGCCTATTTCCTTCTCCCTATCAGCCAAGGACTCCCTGGTCCCAGCCAGAGGTCCCCCAAGATCACAGAACAGAGCACGACAGCATTAGTACTCCTATCCCCAGGAACAGGGAAGACGTGTTCAGGGCAGTCCTGCACGCCACAGGCAGGTGCTTCCTCCGCACTAACATGGCACACACTAGCCTGGCACCGGCACCTGCACCAGCCTCAAACCATTCACTAGACTCTCTGTAAGACTTTACACCTCAGACAGACACTCCCTGGTACTTTCCTGGAAACTCAGGCTCCCAAACTGTCTTTTCCTCCCCAGCCATGTGGCCGGCCGTGCAGCGCCCTGGGGCCTGGCTTACACTTTGCAGTCTTCCTTCACCGCCAGCCCTGCCGGATTCTTCAGCTGCAGCACGTGCACCAGGAGACACTCGCTGCTGCTGTCATGCCTAGGAAACCAGATGCAAGTCACGGATGGCAGGTGCCCATGGGAAAACCATCCTTCCAACTCAACTGCAGCAGCGGCCATCCACTGACTGGGATTCTGCCCCCACCCATCCCCAAGGGACATCTGCAATGTCACAACTGTGGGGAGGAGGTGGCACTGCTAGTGGGTGAAGCCCAGGTATAGCACAGTCCCCATAACAAAGAATGACCAAATGCCCACTGTGACGGTGGAGGCACCCTGGACTTCAGTGACAAGAGTGAGCAAAGGAAACGGCTGGGACCCCAACACCCTGTCTCCCTCGGGGGGGGCCTCACAGTCTGCCTTTACTGCCACCTGTAATCAGAAACCAAAAATTGCTGTGCTGCCAACCAGCTGGTTACCTTCTTAGGGTGAGGGGAGCCCACTACCTGTGCCGCAATGAGCAGAATGAACTCCCGGCAGACACGGGCACAACTGTCCTGGAGAGCCGCGCTCTGCCGGGGCCCCCAGCTCCAGGAAGTGGTGGCTCCCAGTTGTGAACCTCCATACTGGAAGATGGCAGTGGAGCCACTTTCCCTGTCACTCTTTTCTGCCACCTCTGTTCCCTCACCTGAGACCTCAGGTCACAAGGGTCCCTCCAGCCCTGTGTGTGCAGGTGGGGAGCCACAGGGTGGGCCCAGTCTCCAGCCCAGCCTGAAGGGCAACAGGGTACGGTCTGTATCTCACAGGAGTCCCACGTGGATCTGGGGGTCTCCGTTACTGGCCGTGTCCTGCATAGGCAGGCTCCTCAGCATCTTCGTTCCTGAACACAGGGGGGAAATGGCAACCAAGTTCATTCCAGAGGCAACCAATCGCTGCAGAATCTGCAAAAGCTCCCCTCATGCTAAAAGAGGGCTTTATTAGGTTGTGATGTAAGTCAATGAGTTCAACATGTGTCTGAAAGAACAGGGCAGGCACCCAAAATCCATGAGGCATCTCACTGGGCACCCGCCTACAATCTGCTGGGGCTTTTTTTTGTTTTGAGGTGGAGTCTGGCTCTGTTGCCCAGGCAGGAATGCAGTGGCGCAATCTCGGCTCACTGTGAGACTCCACCTCCGGGGTTCAAGCGATTCTCCTGCCTCAGCCTCCCAAGTAGCTGGGATTACACCACGCCCTGCTGATTTTTGTATATTTAGTAGAAACAGGGTTTCACCCTGTTGGCCAGGCTGGTCTCGAACTCCTGACCTCAAGTGATCTACCCGCCTGGGTCTCCCAAAGTTCTGGTATTACAGGCGTGAGCCACCACGCCCAGCCTATGTCTTTTTTATGTTGTTCTTGTTTTAGGAAAATAACTTTGTGGCTGGGCACAATGGTTCACACCTGCAATCCCAGCACTTTGGGAAGCTTAAGATGGGTGGATCACTTGAAGCCAGGACTTAAAGACTAGCCCCGTCAACATGGTGAAACCCTGCCTCTGCTAAAAATACAAACAAAATTAGCCAGGTGTGGCAGAGCACATCTATAATCCCAACACTTTGGGAGGCAGAGGCAGGCTGATCGCTTGAGCCCACAACTTCAAGACCAGCCTGGGCAACATGATGAAACCCCATCTCTACTAAAAATACAAAAATTAGCCAGGCATGGTGGTGCGTGCCTGTAATCCCAGATACCTGTGGGACTGAAGTGGGAGAATCTTGAGCCCAGGAGTTTGAGGCTGCAGTGAACTATGACTGCACTACTGCACTCCAGCCTGGGCGAGAGAGCCTGTCTCAAAAAAAAAAAAAAAAAAAAAAAAAGAAAGAAAGAAAAATGAGAAGAATAAGAAAATAATTTTGCATACATTTCAAAACCACATGTGATACTTGGGGAAATGTCCAAAAATTAACTTTAGTGAACTGTCTTCCAGAAACCTGAGACTTAAATTATATGAAGAAATAATGCCATCAAAGATGCCCGATCAAAATAAAGCATGGAATTCTAAAAGGTGCTGTGTCATTGTGAAACCATTCCTGTAGCTAAGAAAACGAGGAAGGGAGGGGAGGAAATTCATTTCTAATGAATGAATGTCCTTTCCCAAAAAGCAGGGCTCTCCTATACACTGATTCTCCTTTTTGAGCTCCATCAGACTCGAGCCTTAGGCCCCCAGGGCCAGGGAGAAGGAATTCCTTCTAAAAGCCAATCACCCAAAGGTGAAAGAAGCTAGAAAAATATCCTACTCCTGGAAAAATAAACAAAGTGTCAATGTATGGAAGTTTCATTATGGAATCTTTCGCGGTTGCCAGTAACACAGGTGATTCTGTGGAGGGAAAAGGAAATAGCAAGATTGACTTCAGACCTTTTGGTTAGAGGTTCAAACACCCCACTGTCGCTGGCTAGCGAATAATCTGACAGGCAAGCAGAGATGCGGGGTGCCCTCCTCTCCAGCCTCTTGGCACTGTCTTCTCGAAGAGGTCACTGCTGCAAATAAGGGACACACACAGGGTCAGGAAATAACAGCACCGGGGACCAGGGTTCTCGATGCTGGAGCACATGCTAAGTCCCTGAGTGCTCCAGAGTCACTGGGACACGCACACACATGGAGACATGCTGTGCTCTAGTTGTTTTTCATATTGGAAAATTGAAGAAATGAACTTCTGACTACTTCTTGGATTCATAGATCTCTTTCCACCCCGTTAATGAGCACACAGAACATAAGATGATGGTGATTGGCCCCTCAAATGGCACTTTCTGAAAGCTGCTCACCCCCATGAGACAGGAAAGCAGCATTAGCCAGATGGGAACAGAAGCAGCACTCACCAAGAAGTCATGGTTTTCATTCCCTTCTTTATGCTGTGGGTATTTTCCATGTTTTGTACAATAAACATAAACAAATACTGATTTTATGCTCCAAAAAACCATTTATCCAAGTAAACCCTAATAAAAATTAGCAACCTTCGAAGCAGAGAACACAGATGAACCTAGACTCATCCTCTGAAAACACCACCTGGGAGGCCTGTGGCCCCAGGGCAGGAAGCCGCGGCTCACCTGGCTGTCTGGGTGACCGCAGGCAGGAGCCTTCCCAGCCACTCTTCTGGGTTAGCAGCTACTATTTCATTCAAGAGCCAAAAATAGCCACTGAAATGTTTCCTTTGAACATTTCATCAGCCGTTTCTACCCACTTCCTCATGGCAATAAGTTCCTTTTTAACAAAACCAGTACAAATATGCAAATGACTTTCCTGCACTAAATGCAACTGGGAGCCCAGGCATCTATTTTCTGGAGGGGCACGCTTGGCTAGAACACGGAATCAAACTGGAACCCCAGCTGGGCACTCCACTATCACTGAAAGCACCTCTGCACTTTTCTTTGCCTAAGTTCTAGAAACGAAAGGTGTTGACATTTGTGCCTACCTAAACTGAGTCCACTGGCAACCATCTCTCCTTTCAACCAAATTATCATTCATGCCAATGAAATACAAAAATGTTCAACAGCGCACAAAACACATGGGGCTGCAGCCTTGGCCTCGTGAGGTCAAATGGAGGCCAAGTGAACCTCCCAAAGGTCTGCCATGACACACCCCAGGGAATTCACTGCTTCTACCCCATCAGCCAGGGCTGGAAGCTAGTCTCCATCCTGGGGTGGCCAGAGGCACTGCTTCTCAGACACAGCAGGATTCCAGAGGCCAGCTATCCTCTTTATCCCTGCCACATGGAAGGACCCAAATGCCTGGCCTTCAACTGCAAATGGAAGCCCTCCATCCACTGCATCAATCCCCAGCAAGGGGAAACCACCACTACCATTTACATTCCCAGCCCTGACACGCATGGTACCCAGACCCAGCTGTAGATGCCCACAAGGAAACGGCACCAAGTAACAAGCCTAAGCACCTGCAACCCCCCAGCCCAGGCCACATGTCTCTCTCATCATTGCCTTGATGCAGAGAGGAAAGAAATGAACGAATTAATCCTCAGAATCACAGGCTGAGTCACTAGATCCACAGGACAGGTGGAAGTAGAAATTGCCAAGAGGAAGTCCATCGGCAACTGCCCAGATTAGAAAAAGCACAGACCCCATGCTCCACACCCTGGATGCCTGCCCTGGGGCTTCAAGGCACAGAAGTCGACCCTTGGGAGCACTGCCAGGGGAGACAAGGGTCATATCTTACCCACGTTCATGTGAAAATCTCTTTACTCCCTTTTCAGCATTCAGTACAGATACTAAGAGCCAAAGATGTGAACACTGCTTGGTAAAAGGAAGAAAATAGAGTGAAAACCACAGCACAGCAAAGCTGCCAGGTGACACATGACAGCAATGACAAAGCTGCCAGGTGACATATGACAGCAATGAACACCATTACATTCCAGAAACAAACACAGAACAGAGGAAATGAACAGTGAAAGCATCTAGGAAAGTCTTACACAACGTTAGTAGCCGCCATGAATATTAACAATGAGATAACGATGAGGACAACTGCTAAGTTGTGGTGAAGCGCAGCTATAAGATAACCCTCCCTGGCCACACCCCAGCCATCCTAAACACATCAATCCACAGCAGAAAGGTGTGCCCAGGGCCTGAGCAACAACAGTGAGTGTGGGGGACTCCCAAGGCCACTTACAGTGAGCACTTCTGTTGAGCCGCATGAGAAGAGATAAAAAAAAAGCACAAAGTGAAAACACTGCAGAATTTAAGCCAGCAACATTAAACAGAGTATCAATATCATAAAACATCAATAAATAGATGAGCAAAGTCAAGATTTTTATGGGTTTTGATCAGTAAAT
Source organism: Ateles fusciceps (assembly GCA_036589455.1). NCBI lineage: Eukaryota > Metazoa > Chordata > Mammalia > Primates > Atelidae > Ateles > Ateles fusciceps. The sequence continues at coordinate 212,757 of JAZHEH010000202.1, forward strand.
ACTAATGGGTAGATGAAAATACCTAAGTATTTCATAATCATAACACATCTGACTTTTAAAGTCCAGGGAAGACAAAACTTAGCAAAAATGTAAATAGCATGAAAGATTACAGTGTATTGCCTTCTGCTTCCTCCGATAGATTGAAAACACAAGGAAGAAATCATTCAGAGGCTCCTTTACAGATTTGGACAACTTTGATTTTCATCTTACAAAAATTTTGTGTTACTAAGACTTGCTGAGGGTCAAACTAGACCGCACGGTTCCCAGCACAGCTGACAGAGGATGGGGTGGGGGTGATATGATGAGCACCACTGGGCTCAGCCATTCCCACAGCCTCAGTGAAGTGAGGAACCCCCTGTGTTCATGCCTAAGCTGGCTACCCAACCTGGCCCTCTGGGGACACCCAACAGGGTCAATTATTTCAAGTTTTTAAGGACACAAATATATGTCCTTAGAACGATGTAATATATGAAACCACCACAAGATGGCAGTATCATAAAAAACCCACCTCTAGGTGGCAGTGTCACACAAGAATCCCCCACTATATCATGTAAGAATCTACCACCAGAGGGCAGTGTCACTCAGGAATTTATCGGCGGTGTCATATAAGTATCTGCCACCAGATGGCAGTGTTATACAAGAATTCATCACCGATGTCATATACGAATGTGCCACAAGATGGCAGTGTAACACAAGAAATCATCACGAAGACAAGAAATGATCACGAATCACATATAAGACTCCACCACCAGATGGTAGTGTCTACACACGTAAGGAAATACTTGCCAATCTAAGAAGTTTGAACTATTATAGCACGTGTCACGGAAAGTGAAGGAAAAATAAAGAAATCAAGATATGAAATTAAATCAGCCCGTCTCCCTCCCACTCTGTTTCTCCTCTGACCCAAAGGGGCCCTTGGGCCTTGTGCAGATTTTATGCCTAACCTGACTGAATTCTGGAATCTCAATCCCTTAAGGAGAAGGTGGTAGGGGGAGGAGGGAGACTAAGAAAAAAGTCCTGATTGGATATTTCTTTTTTGACTGAATGGAATAAACATGGGGCGATGACGCTGTGGTTATAAAGAGGAACATAGTGAATGAAGGTTACCCGCACATGTGGGCTTCAGAAACAATGTATCTGGGGGATACCAAAGTGTGTTTGTAAACACAGGGGCAGACACGAAAATAACAGATGCCAAAAAAGCCACAGGGCAGTCTCAGAACATGATGGCCTCTGGTTATGCACATAAGTGCCAACAGACTACTATTTTATAGAGATGATCAACCTATCTATGATCTACCAATCCATCTATCTCTTGGGTAACAGAATGGTGGTGAATGCAAGGGGTACACAAAGGTTACTGCATTGAAGGGTGGAAAAGGTGAGACTCAGACCAGGGATGTGCTCAAGGGTCACACAGCTAGGAGTGGACAGGGCAGGAACAAAACTGTGGCCTTCCAGGTGCTAGCTTGAAGCTGTTTCCACTACACCACACCGGTTCTGCTCTCTTAGTTGCCTGAGCCCTCTTGATATTTAGGGCTGGACCATTCTCTGGCAGGTTGGGGGGGGCCTGTCCTGTGTGCGGTAGGGTGCTTAGCAGCATCCCTAGCCTCCACTTGCTAGATGCCAGGGGCATCTCTCACCCCCCTAGTTGTGACAATCAAAAATGTCTACAGACATTGCCAAGTGTCCCCCAGGGGCAGGAGGCAAAAACACTGCTGGCTGAGATCCACTCTGCTGCACGAATTATCTAGTGTTTGCCTAAACAGAACATTGAAAACATTTGTGCTGTGCAAATAAGTCAACTAAACGGGCTGAACTTCAGGAATGGGAGACCTTGTTCTTGATCCTCTTAAAACCAAAGGAAGATCAAGTTGCCACCGGCTGGCTCAGGAAAGCACATGGGGTCAATATTCCCTTCAATAGCAGTTTGATTTCCAAGCAGGCTCCAAGCTGAAGACCCCAGGCTCCAGGGAGGAGCTGAACTAACGCCAATTGCGTGGATGAGGCTCCGCGCAGCTCATGTTCTCGATTTGAAGAACCACCTGAGAAACCAATTCAGCAGAAATGACTGATATTTATGGGCATGTCTTTTGAAATTACACAATTATTTTCACTTCCACATTTGAGAGAATTATGTTCTTGAAAACTATGAGAACTATAAAAAGATGAAGAGATGATGTTGAAGCCACAGAAGAAGTGGAGATTTCCACTGGCAGCAGCCAGAACGCAGCTGGTGTCCGGGTTCTACAGCGGGCACACACTGCAAAGGTCATGGAGGCCCTGCTACATCTCAGCAGCCTCTGAATGTAGAAGACTGTGTGCTCTTACCCTGGTTTTCAACAATTACTTTTTGGAAACAAGCAATACCTAGGAAAGACAACTTTGTCAATTTCAGTGATCTTTCCCCAACACAAACCAGAAAGAGCAGGTGTGCTCTTCCCGATCCCATCAATGTTCCTAAACATAAAGCTCACCATGGACCTGGAAAGCCAGCCGCCCTCACTCTGGGCCCCACAGTTTTCTCCCCTGCAGATAACCCTTGCCCCACAGGAGGCTACGTCCACACTTATCTTCGCCGCCACAGGAGCACCGGCTGGTGGGGGTCCTCGCTCCTGTGGCCCTCCCCGTCTCCAGAGACCCCGTGTGGCTCAAGGGCCGCCATGCCTGGCAAGTCTTCGTCCCCAAAGCTGAGCCATGTGCCCCGCAGTCTGTCCAGGGCACCCAGGCCTGGCCCCTCACAGCTGTCCACCAGCTGCGCCAGTTGGCGAGTCCCGTGAGGCAGGAAGGAAGGGTGCTGTCCAGGGGGGAGCTTGGGGGTGACAGGCGAGGACAGGGAGGAGCGGGGAGGCAGCGACGCCAGGGACTGGGGCGTGTTCCAGGGACCGCCTCTGCTTGTGGAAGCCTGAGGGGCCTGGTGGCTCTGAAAAGGGGGCACCTCGCCCCAGTGAGTCGAAGGGAATGAGGTCGGAAGCGTAGAAGTTGGCCGCCCCTCAGCGTCGGGCTTCTCGTACTGTGGGAGGCCGTAGATGTCAGTGAAGCTGACCGAGCTCAAGGAACCCCGGCTGGAGGCCAGAGACCCGCGGCTGGAGGCCAGGGGACCCGCGGCTGCTCCCCGAGGACACTGTCAGGGTGCTGGCACACAGGCTGAAAATGAGACAGCATGGCCATCTAGATGGCAAGGCCGCCGCCCCTGCTCACCCTGTGAGTGCGGAAAGGGCGGCAGAGAGCAGTAGGTAACAGCACAGACCATGCCCAAGTCCCAGTCCCAGTCCCAGTCCCAGTCCCAGCTGGAACGCATACTAGCCAGGTACACCTGGTCAAGCCATTCACCCCCTGGGGACTCCAGGGCTCACTAGGGCTGGGATGAGAACAAGTTCCCACCTTGGACATGGTTAGGAGGAATAACTGTGACAATGACACGTCTAAGGCCCTTGACATTGTGCTCTACCATACAGTGAGGGCTGAAGGACATGCGCAGGGCCATTCCTGAGCAGCCAAATCTTACTATCTTAAAAATATTCAGATTCTTTAAAAATAAAATAGAATAAAAATGGGCACATGTATAGATGTACACTTCTGAAGCTATTAATCAGGTTATAAAATCCTTGAATACATTTGACTTCAGGCCTCTTATTTAACCTGAAGCCAATCTAGTTCTGTCCATCTCCTTGAGTCATACAGTAGCATGTGAAAAATATAATGTATACACTATTCCATCCTGTGCTAACAACACTTCAGGCTAAGCTCCAGGTAGGAGAAAGAAGTCAGCTAAACCAAGTTCCTGTACCAGTAGCTGGAACACAATGATCAAAATACCCGTTTTCTCTTTTGAAGGACCCTTTTAACTGGGACTGCAGATAGGATGTGTGGGCGGGTGGCTTGTCGAGCTGCATGGTTGACAATTTCTTTTTCCTGAAGCGAGAATCCTGTAGGTAAGGAACGGTCGATGAATACATTTGAAAGACAGGAAGTATATTTGCATAACAAGACTCCACTATCACTTCCCCAGCTGATTCAGTTGCGATCATCATCCATTCTAAAGCGCCCAGGCCACAGGTGCCAAGATCACAGAGACTGCTTTTGTCCCATTTGAAAAATTCATCCCAGGCACCCTGAGCAATGCCTGCCACTGTGTGGAAGCTCCAGGCACAGTACCACAGGGAGGGGAATGCATGAGGAGGATGAGCAATGTTCATGTTATGCTACCTCAGCTCAGCATATACTTCTAGTAAGAACCTTTAAGTGATATATTTTAGTATATGTAGAATTATAAAGACACACACATGACATATATATCTATGAATGATATATTATTGTATAATTTACAGTATTCTCATATACAAATATCTTACAAATCTAAAGGGAAAAATAATGGTAGGAAAAATTTTAGCCCTACTTGAGAAGTTTTAAATGACTGGGCAGTCTGCGTAAAATTGTCATATCTAGGTAAGTAAGTTTAAATGTTCTTGAACCTAGAAAACATAATTGAATACAAATGAGGCATTCATAATATAGTGTGTTGTTTTAGAAATATCCCACTGCCCTGTAGTACAAAAGTGCCACCTTTTGTAAAATTAATGAGTGTGATGTCTTGTTTTCCTCCTACGTATCACTATAAATTCGTCATGATTTACTTGCTTCTTGCTCATTGAATGAAGATTTTCCCCATTTGTCCCTAGTTTAAAGCTTTGTAAATTATTATCGAATATTAAGGCTTATATTTAAAATCTGAAGTTGTAAAATGGTAATGAAAATGGGTGAGTTTTTCATTTGTTAAATAATGTACTTAACTTGAAATGTTTAGAACTCTGATGCAAAAGTTCTGATCTGATGGTCCTAGGCGTGGGGATCTGGCGTTACAATAGAGTTAGTTGGGCTATTTTAAAACTTCTTGGTAGGTTTTTGTTTTGTTAATTTTTAATGGAAAGATACTTCACAAGTCCCTCCGGAAATGTTTTTTGTCTCATTTTGTTTTTGCTTTTGTCTTTGAGAATCCAGAGTCTCACATTCTGATTTATTGATTATTGGGAGTGGATGGAGAATTTTCAAATGGTAATGTTATGTTATGGCTTGTTATGTGTCTAACATTTCCTATACTACGGTGATGTTATCTGCTTCCTAGCATATACATTTTTCTTGGCCATGTTATATTGCTTGGCAACCGCTTGGGTAATGCATGTTTTTTTTTTCCCACCACCACCACCACCACCACCACCACCACCATTTCTTCACACCCAGCCATTTTAACCCGACCCCCGACCAAAGGCTTCAACTCAACACCAACCATTTAACCGCGCCCGACCGCACCCCCACGACCACCCAGCCGACCGACCCATTTGCCGACACCCTGGTAGCTTTGTTCTGTGTCTATTTAGCTGAACTCCATTATATTCTAGAATTCCTTTCCCTTGTATTTTAGATTTGCATTAAATTTAGAAGAGAAAGTTAATGTAGACCATTTTGACACTAAAACTCTTTGTGCAGGAGAGCATAAGAGTAATTCATGTTGTTCCTAATCTTCTGGCTCATATTGGATCAGGACAACAGCTGGCTGAAGTTCCTTCAATTTTTTTTTCTTCTCCATTTGGTTGGCAAATCTTCCTCCATCCCTTTGTTTTTGAGTCTCTGTATATCCTTGCATGTAAGATGGGTCTGGATGTACAGCTTACTAATAGGTCCTTTGAAGTGGCTAATACTGGTTGTTCCCTTCTATACATAATTGCACCTCCTTCAGAAGCTCTTGTAAAGCCAGCCTGGTGGTAATGAAATCTCTGAGTACTTACTTGTTTGAAAAAAAGTTTATTTTTCCTTCACTTATGAAACTTAGTTTGGCTGGATATGAAATTCTGGGTTAAAAGTTTCTTTTCTTAAGGAGTGTCGAGTATTGGCCCCCACTCTCTTCTGGCTTGTAGGGTCTCTGCTGAGAGATGAGCTGTGAGTCTGATAGGCTTCCCTTGTGGGTAACCTGACCTTTCTCTCTGGCCGCCCGTAGTATTTTCTCCTCGGTTCAACCCTGATGAATCTAATGACTTATGTGCCTTGGGGTTGCTCTTTTAGAGGAATGTCGTTGTGGTGTTCTGTGTATTACCTTGGAGTTAGGTATGTCTTGCCTTGCTAGGTTAGGAAAGTTTTCCTGGATAATATGTCCTGAAAAGTATTTTCCAGCTTGGATTCATTCTCTCGTCACATTCAGGAAAGTTCCTTCAATTTTACTGAACTCCACCATTTAGCTTCCATGAAAACTGGTACTGTATGAAATACATGTTTATGTAGTATAGTCACAGTCAAATTCTTCAGGTCATCTGCATCTTCATAACTTGAGGCAATTCGAAAACAAACAGGGTATAAGTTTTTCTTGTAGATTCTTAATTTAGCATCAGCCGTTCCTTCCTTACTGTAAAATTGTACTAACTTCATTCCAGCATTAAATACTCGGAACAATCAAGCTACATAGTTTGAGTGTGTAAAATCTAAACCCTATCATAATCTTCTTTATTTATATCACACTTAGTAGTTCTGCTTTGCTAATGGAATCTTAACCCTAAAACATGGATATTCCATATTTTTTTCAACTCTTCATCTGGGTGGTTCTAATATATTTGGGTAGTAGCTATTGTTTCCACTGCAAATAATATACAAGCAATCAAAAATGTACCTGGATCTTTAAATTTTTATCTTTTATTTCTATAAGTTTACAAAAGTGAAATCACCGAGGCAATAATGTCACGTGCAATTGTAGTTTTCACAGTTATTTGCTCAAGTACTTTTTATTATTTTTAAAGACTTTACTTTGTAGCAGAGTTTGAGGTTTACAGCAAACTGTAAGGGAAGATATTTATACATCTGTATACTCCTTGCCCCAATATATCACCAGCTTGCACCATTATCAATCTCTCCCACCATAGACTTATGTTCTTACCACTGGTGAGCCTACATAGACATATCACATTATCACCCATATTACTTTTTAAAGTTATGAGCACTCTACTTTACATTTGAGTGCCCTTAGAAAATAATTCTTGAAGAGATGCCTTCCCAGAGATTCTGCCCTCTGCGATATATTTCATGAAGTACCAATCTAGGTATTGACTTTTCAGAAGGGATTACATCTGTCTATTAGGTAGGCTAATATAATACAGATTCAATGTGCACATTTGGATATGGTTCAAATATAATCCACTGTTAAATCTTAAAAAATTTAACCACTTGTAGAAAGGGAGTAAGACTTATTTTAAGACTATGACAATGGTAAATCAAGCCTATTGCAATAGTACAAGAGCTTGAATTCAATCCTGAATACAGCAAGGCAGCTGGGAATTCATGAGACTAAAAATATACTTAAAGCAAATAATTACAGCCAAAAAGCAGCAAAGTGTGGGGTTCAATAGAAAACAATAATTACTACAGGAAGAACTTGATTAGTTATATCAAAGGTACAGGGATTAAAAAGGCACTGAAAGGTGTAGAAACAAGTATCGGAAAATTAACACTCCCCGCCATCCCTTGGCAATGACCACGTGGCACAAAAAATGTGAATTCTTGGAAGAGGGGAAGTACAGTGATTGTGGACTTTGTATTGAACTCAGTGTCATCCTGCCCACAGCAGGAAAGCAGAACAGGGAGACTTAAGCTGTATGTCCATGGAGAAACCATTTAGACCATCCCTAGCCAAGAAAAATTACCCATCTCGGTCAGAAATTAGATTCTGGCAAGCCTTGTCGCCATGGACTAAAGAGCTGCGGGGTTAAGCAATTTTATGTTATCCTGGCTGGGTGATGTACTGTTACTGGCGGCGTCTTCCATGGGAAACCCGGCAGGCGCCGAAGGGCCTTAGATCGCCATTTTGCACGTCCCTGGGTCCCCTCGTCGTTGCTGGCTCAGCCATGAGCCACCAGAGGGCGACAAGTTCTGCGGCACCGAGCCTGGGTCTCGTGGGGCCACTTTAGAAGCTTCCAGAGTCAAGACCAACACTTCCATTTCCAGGCCAGGGCCATCGCCTCTCAAGAGGCGACAAGCTAAAGACCACAAGAACCTCAAGCGCAGCATCCAAAGTAAGAACCGCCAGCCTAGGACAACCCTTCTACAGCAGTTCCCTGCTCCGGGGCTCAACGAACCTCCATTCCCCATTCTCAGGGCCCTCATCTCCCTTCTCTCCTGAGTTGCCAAGTGCTTGGCTCACAGGCCGCCTGGAGGAGAGTCCTCCTGCCTACCCTGTGTTCTCCATACTGAATAAGGACTTGGCTGACCTTGTCAAGGGTTCTCTGCTTCACTCCTTGACCCCTAGATCCATCAGTACCACATTGTGGCTGAGAGGACCTCCCATCATGAAAATTCCGCCACATCTCCCTGCCTAAACCTGGGAAGCCGACGGTGGCTCACACCTGTAATCCCAGCACTTTGGGAGGCTGAGGCAGGCCGATTATGAGGTGAGGAGTTCGAGACCAGCCTGGTCACCATAGTGAAACCCTGTCGTGTACTAAAAAAAAGTACAAACATTAGCCAGGTGTGGTGGCATGTTGCCTGTAATCCCAGCTACTCTGGAGGCTGAGGCAGGAGAATCGCTTGAACCTGGGAGGCAGAGGTTGCAGTGAGCTGAGACCATGCCATTGCACTCCAGCCTGGATGACAGAGTGAGACTCCATCTCAAAAACAAACAAGACAAAAACCAGCCCGACTTCCCACTACTCTCAGCACAGAAGGTACACTCCTTAGTATGGCATTCCCTGCCCTCATGGCGAGGCACCATCCAACTCTCCAGCCTCACACTCTGCAAGGACACCTAAACCTCCACCTCCCCTCAACCCTCCATAACTGGGCTGTGATCCCTGCTTCCCCTGGCTAGACCGGGCATGCCATACCGCTGGAAGCTGTTGTAATGCCTGCTTGTTTTTACACTCAGGTTGGGGCCCCTGGAGAGCGACTTTCTGCCTCCTGAACCCCGTTGCTCCGGCTAAGCGTGGACTCTTTCCTCGGTGCCTTCCTCCCAGCACCCTTGCATTATCCCACCGTTCTTTTCCCACACAGCCAGCTCTCATCCCTTTTCAGGTCTCGAGAAAGACCCGTGAACAAAACGGCATTGAGTCTGATTTAGAGTGTGACAGTGCCCTTAAGGGTCCTGTTCTCCCTGTGGGTGTTCTGCGCCCTACGCGATGTCGGCCTGCATCCAGTGGGCCATCTGAGGAAATGAATGATGAACAATGATTTGCCCACCCCTTTTGGAGAATGAGGCTGGAGGTCGTAGGTCTAGGGCCCATCTCTACGCAGGACATTGGACAGCGGGTGGCACTCCTCTCATTGCGTCAGCAGGGGCGCTGCACAGGCTGCGGGGCGGGTGGCTGAGGACGAGGGGCGTCGGGCACAGGCCGGGGACCTCAGGGTGGTGGGCGGGGTGTTCCGCCCGCCTGTGGACCCCCCGCAGTAACTGCGAAAATTTCGCTTCCACTTTCGGGTGGAGCTGGGAGGTGGCGGTGCGCCCCAAAACGGCTGCGGCCGGGCACCCGGGAGTCAATCCGGAAAGCGCCGCAAACCCCGCGGGCCGGCCAGGCTGCACGTGTCACCGAGAAGCTGATGTAGAGAGAGAGAGAAAGCAAACACAGGATAGTTCCGGGAAAGTCCTGCCGCGTCTCGAGACAGTTATAAATTTGTGGCCCCCTGGGCTCAGCCTTGCAGCCACCGCCCTCACCTGCCGCGGCCACAATCCATCCCAGCGGCCCGCCCAGGTGTCCCTGCAGTGCCGGCCCAAGCATGTGTTCCAGCGCGCAGTGAGTTACCCAGCCGGCCCGGGGTCCCGGCTTGGCTGGGTTCGGAGGGGCGGCTGGCAGAAGAAGGGGGTAGAACTGGGTCTTGCCTAAGGCAGAAGCTGGAACAGCAGCAGCCGTCCCCTGTAAAGAGGAATGAAATAGGGGTCTCACCATGGGCTAAACAGGCAAGTTCTTTTCATCTCCAAACAACCTGATGGAAGTGATCATATGCCCCCTCATAGAGGAAGAACTGAGGCCCAGCGTGGGAGATCTCCTGCCTCCCCTGCCTCAGGATCCCTCAGCTACAAGTAGAAGGCAGATGCTAGCCAGCCTAAGTCTGGCTTGACCGGGTGCAATGGCTCACGCCTGTAATCTCAGCCCTTTGGGAAACCCAGCCAGGCGAAATCACCTGAGGTCAGGAGTTCGAGACTAGCCTGGCCAACATGGCAAAACCCTGTCTCTACTAAAAAAATATGAAAATTAGCCGAGTGTGGTGGTGGGTGCCTGTGATCCCATCCACTCGGGAGGCTGAGGCAGGAGAATTAGCTTGGCTAACCAGGGAGGAGAGAGGTTGCGATGAGCCGAGATCATGCCACTACACTCCAGCCTGGGCCACAGAGCAAGACTTCCGTCTCAAACAACAACAAAAAAGTCAGCACTTTCTCCACCCCTCTGTTTTTAAAACACTGGGTCCCAAGTCTGGATTAACGCCACCTGGTCTTGGGTTTCCCCTGATCAAAACATGGAGGCTTATTCTGGGTAGACCAGGGTTGAACACCCATGTCCAAGCCATCCCACAGACCCTCACAGGAGCTGGCTTCTAGCCCTAGAATAGGGCGGTGCTCCATAATAACTTGAGTAGTCTCTAGGTATTAAAGGAAAAGTACTCGGAAACCGCAATGTGATGTGTACTGGTTCAGTACATATTCTAC
>JAZHEH010002020.1:0-11420 GCA_036589455.1 Ateles fusciceps
TGCACCTGGCCACATTTTTAACTTCATTTTCTGCCAGTCTCTGGAAAAATACTTGGGTGACAAACTGAAGAGAGCTTTTTATAATGCAATTTGTGAATTGCATGGAATGTCTCCTTTCTAGATGTGAGCCTGGAAGAACTAATTGCCTTCCTGGGCTTCTTTGTTATTCCTCCAGGATTCTAAATTCAGGATAAACAGGAGTTTACTCAGTTAGTGCAATAGTCATTTCAGCAGCTCATCTTCTTACTGCAAAAATAAACCATTTCTGTCATAGAGTGGGTCTATTCCCTGACTCCATCTATAGACTACCTCCCACTCTTGTGCCTTTGTTTAATAATATATTACCAAAAAATTTACCACACCTTTTCTTTTTTGAGACAGAGTCTCACTCTGTCACCCAGGCTGGAGGGCAGTGGCACGATCTCAGCTCACTAGCTTACTGCAACTTCCCCCTCCCAGGTTCAAGCGCTTCTCCCACCTCAGCCTCCCAAATGTCTGGGGATTACAAGCATGCACCACCATGCCCAGCTAATTTCTGTTTTTTGTTTGTTTGTTTGTTTGTTTTTCCTTGTAGAGACAGGGTTTCAACATGTTGGTAAGCCTGGTCTCGACCTCCTGCCCTCAAATGATCCACCTACCTCCGTCTCTCAAAGTGCTGGGATTACAGGCATGAGCCACCACCCCTGGCCACCACTCCTCTTAAAAAGAATTGATATTGTATTAGGAGACAGTACAGTAATGTATTATTGGTATTTTCATCACAAAATAAAATAGTCACTCATTTTCATTATATGCATTAAATTTATTATCCAGAAATGTTGGAAAATACAAAATAATACAGGAAAGTGGAATTATCTATATAATCTAGTCCCAGATCTACAGGCCACCACTGTTAACATTTTACTCTATTCGTCTTTTTCTCTGCCTTACTATGTTTTTACATCATTGTATGGTGTATGTTAATATACGTACAAAGCAAACATTTTCTCTTCTTTGAAAACGAATATGGCACTCCTCATATTATTTTATACGACTTTAAAACATGTTACTTGACCATTAGTCTCTTAGTAGACATTTGGTTTCCTTCTAATTTTTTTTAAGAGAAGGGTCTTGCTGTGTTGCCCAGGCTGGAATGCAGTGGCTATTCACTGGTGCAGTCATAACTCACTGCAGCCTCGAACTCCTGGGCTGAAGCGATTCTCTCACCTCAGCCTTCTCCATAGCCAGGACTGCGTGCACCACCTCACCCTGGGTTTTTGTAATTAAAAATAATGCTGCATTTATCACCTTAATGCTTCAAGCTCTTTCCGTATATAGGATTATTTTCTTCAGATAGATTCCCAGAAATTGAATTACTGGGTTAAAGGTTATGAACATTTTTAAGGCTTTTGTGAAACATTGCCACGTTGTCTTCCACAAAGACTGCACCAGTTTACTCTCATTAGCAATGGTGACAGGCCCAGTTTATGTCCCATTTTCCAAACTGCTTATTATTTTGCTAAGTACTGTACTAATTTAGATAAGCTGGTTATTGTTATAGCATTAACCATTAATGGCATTAGTGAGGAATTTTTGAAAATCCATAGGAGATCATATTTTTGCATTGTTTAGGTGATATGTAGTATATTAAAGTACACCAAAAATGTCAAGGATCCTGAGTGTTCTAATGCCCGGGTGTCAATATACAAATATAAAGTCTATCAACCCCTTGATCAGGCAACGTAAATGCGAAGCATAAAATCATTTGAAGTTTTACCATTTTCATACATAACCATTGTAACAAGCAAAAAGGGTAATCATTTAAAATCTGGACTTTTTGTGCCCCAAATGTTGGGAATTTATCCCATAGACCTTGCTTTGCTTAAGCAATATTCAATATCATTTGTGTATAAATCACAGGACTTGGCAAGTGCTGTAATTCTAATTGGACAGTGACGTTCACGACGGCCAAAAGCTGCCAGCACAATTGGTTTTTGGTGATGACTCTGCTTGAAAATTGCCCAGCAGGGAACCATTTCCAATTGATTATCTTTCATTGCTAATAGCCTCAAAGACTGTTTCTATTCCTGTATTTAAATGTAAATCTTGATAGACAGACAAAGCAGTGATCAAGGAAAGCCAGTGAGGTGGGCACCGCAATAAAATAAATGGACAGCTCTGCCAGATTTTCAGTAACTCTGAGGGCATCCTGAAAATTGGAAATGTGCAGCAGTTGACAAAGCTCCTTATGTCAGAAAATGAATGGGAGCCGGCTTGGGGAACGGGGGAGGGAGCTGGAGGAAATCCTCCCCCAGAGATCCCTTAAAACTTGACATATTTAAAATGAAGGGAGGAGAAACGCACAGCCAGTATCTATTCGAGGATACTCATTGTGCCCTCATTTCTCTAACCTCATTTACTTATTTGGGAAAAGATTCGGTATTGCTGCACAGTAGTTTAAGAATAGCTGAAAATGTGTGATATGAATAATCCAATAAGGGCATACGAGGGTATAAAGATTGTATGTGGCTTGTCAATTCCATTTTTTTCAAATAGCGAATCCTGGCACCCAACATTACTGTTTTTATATCTGTAGAATGGAATTCTTTACAATCTAACTGAAAAACTGACACTAAGAGAATAAAACCTTCAGTACTGTGATCTTCCCATCAGATGCCTGGAATGATGCTATAGGCAACAAGAAGAAAGTATTGTCCATAATATTTTTAAATAGAAAACAGAAAAGTTGGTGCCTTAAGTTCAGAAATATTTATTGAGCACACGTTATGTGCATGGTCTTGTGCACGACAACTGAGAAACGAAAGAAAGGTAAGCATCAACACATACTTGTATTCCTTTTTTTTTTTTTTTCCTTTTTGAGACAGTCTTGCTCTGTCTAGGGCTCGAGTGCAGTGGTGCAATCTCAGCTCACTGCAACCTTCACTTCCTGGGTTCAAGTGATTCTCCTGCTTTAGCCTCCTGAGTGGCTGGGATTACAGGTGTGTGTCACCATGCCCAGCTAATTTTTGTAATTTTAGTAGAGATGGCGTTTCACCTTGTTGGCTAGACTAGTCTTGAACTCCTGACCTCAAGTAATCCACCTGCTTCAGCTTCCCAAAGCGCTGGGATTACAGATGTGAGCCACCACACCCAGCCCTCTTGTTTGTTTGCTTTTTGAGACCAGGTCTCACTCTGTTGCCCAGGCTGGAGTACAGTGGGGCAATCACAGCTCACTGCAGCTTCAACCTCCTAGGCTCAGGTGATCCTTCTGCCTCAGCCTCCCAAGTAGCTGGGACCACAGGTGCGCACCACCACCACTGGCTACTTTTTAAAATTATCTGTAGAAATGGGGTTCTCCCTGTGTTGGCCAGTCTGGTCTCCAAATCCTGATCTCAAGTGATCCTCCCACCTCAACCTCCCATAGTGCTCGGATTACAGGTTTGAGCCACTGCAGCCAATCTGTATTCCTTTTGAGTAATTATATTTCTTATATTATTATTATACAAACAATATATGATCATTTTTAAAAGAGTTAAACCTACAATTAAAAAAAAGAGAGTTAAACCTTATATATAATTTAAGAAGAGAAAGATAGGGGACAGGTTAATAAAGTTGGCTGGGAAAATGACTATCAGTTTGGAAAAAAGTAGTTAAATCCCCTGCCTTACTCTATTTATAAAAGTAAACTCTCCCTGATTAAATAACAAAACCTAAAAAGCATAAACTTTGATAGCTGTGGCAGAAAATATAGAAGCATATATTTATGATTTTATTTAAAATATACAAAACCATCAAATAAAGAGATTTGACAACTCCAGATTTAAAACGGCAATAATGGTAACGGTAATAAGAGGCCAATAGGATAGGCCGGGTATGGTGGCTCACGCCTGTAATCCCAACACTTTGGGAGACAAAGTCTTGCCCTGTCACCCAGGCTGGAGTGCAATGGCACAATCTTGGCTCACTGCAACCTCCGCCTCCCAGGTTCAACTGATTCTCCTGCCTCAGCCTGTCGAGTAGCTGTGATTACAGGTGCCCGCCACCATGCCTGGCTAATCTTTTGTATCTTTAGTAGAGATGAGGTTTCACCATGTTGGCCAGGCTGGTCTCAAAATCCTGACCTCATGATTCACTTGCCTAGGCCTCCAAAGTGCTGGGATTACAGGCATGAGTCACCACGTCTGGCCTTTTTTTTTTTTTTTAAGTCTGTAGAGACAAAGTCTTGCCTTGTTGCCCAGGCTAGAACTCCGGGGGGGGGGGGGGGGGGGGGGGGGGGGGGGGGGGGGAAAGGGGGGAGGGGGGGAGGGGAGGGGAGGGAGGGGGGAGGAGGAGGAGGCAAAAGAGGGGGGGGAGAGGAGGGAGGGAGAAGAGGGAGGAGAAAGAGAAAAAAAAAAAAAAAGAAGAAAGGAAGGAAGGAGGAAGAGGGGAGGGAGGGGGGAGGGAGAGGGGGAGGGGGAGGGGAGGGAGGAGGAAGGGGGAAGGGAGAGGAAAAAAGGGAGGGAAGAGGGGAAGGAAAAGGTTGGTTACTTCTCTCTTAGAAGTATTAGGCCCAAGAAACCAACTGAAATCCTGGGATGAATGGATTCTGTCATTAGAGCCCAGTCTTTTTGGCCGTCAGTATGAGTGGCTTGTGGCTGCTATAACAAGTCACATGGGTCTGGTGGCTTAAAACAGTGGCAATGATTCTCTGTGGTCATGGAGGTCAGAAATCAAGGTGTGGGCGGGGCTGTGCTCCCTCTGGAGGCTCCAGGGGAGGATTCCTCCTGCCTCCTCCAGCTTCTGGGGCTCCAGAAATCCCCTGGCTTGGGCTTGTGTGGCTCCAGTCTCAGCCTCCATCTCCCTATGCCTTTCCTGGTTTGTAAAATCTCGCCTTTTTTTTTTTGAAGTGTAGTTTCACTCTCATTTCCAGGGTAAAGTGTAATGGCAAAATCTCAGCTCACCACAACCCCACAACCTCCACCTCCCGGGTGCAAGCAATTCTCCTGCCTCAGCCTCCCAAGCAGCTGGGATTACAGCCGTGTGCCACCACACCTAATTTTATTAGGAGGGAACCCTAGCAGCTGGACGACACCCCTTTGCTTGCCGAAGTTCAAAGTGTTGGGATATAGGAATTTTATTATTTATTTTTTTTTAGAGTTTGAGGCGGATGAGGACAACCACTGCATATCTGATTAAGATTCTCTCTCACCTCCTAGTAGCTGGGATTACAGGAACTCGCCACCACCCCCTGCTAATTTTTGTATTATTAGTACAGATGGGGTTTCACCATTTTGGCCTGGATGGTCTCAAACTTGTGGCCTCAAGCCATCCTCTTGCCTCAGCCTTCCAAAGTGCTGGAATTACAGGCATGAGCCACTGTGCTGGCCAAATCTCACTCTTATAAGGACAGCTGTGATTATGTTTAGGGTCCACCTGGAGACCCAGGAGAAACTCCCATCTCAAGATCCTTCCTGTAATCACTTCTGCAACTTCTTTCCCATATAAGGGAAAATTCACAGGTTCCACTAATTTAGGAGCAGATATACTTGGGGCACTACTCAGACTACACACAAAGTCTCTTTTTGGGGCAAACATAGATGCTTACAGGAAATGCCTCCATGCACAATGGCCAGGAAGCTTCTATGCCAGCAAGCTGCTTTTTAAAATTTTTTTTTTTATTGCATAGGTTTGGGGGTACATGTGAAGAACATGGAAGATTGTGCATAGGTACACACATGGCAGTGTGATTTGCTGCCTTCCTCCCCATCACCTATACTGCATCTATGCTATCCCTCCCCAACTCCCCACCCCCACTACTCCCCTCCGACAAGCCATGTTGATATCCCCCCTTGTCCATGTGCGCATGTCAAACGCTATGAGTGAGAATGTGGTGTTGATTTTCTGTCTTGTGTCAGTTTGCTGAGAATGATAGTTTCCAGGTCACATGTCCTACAAAGGAAAAATTTTGATGGTCATATACATGGTGTAATGTGCCACATTCTGTAGTCTACACGATGGGCATTGGGTTGGTTCCAGGTCTTTGCTATTGTAAACTGTGCTGCAATGAAATCGTGTGCATGTGTCCTTATAGTAGAACAATTATAGTTTTGGATAAACCAGTAATGGTATTGCTGGACAAATGGAATCTATTCTAGGTCCTTGAGGATGCCAACGTCTTCCACAACGGTGAACTAATACACTCACTAAGGTGGGAAGACTTGAGCAGGAGTGAAAGCCGGCCAACGGAAAAATACTAAAAAAAAAAGATGTGGTGGCACAGCCTGTATCCATATGGAAGGGAGGAAAAATGAACCTGGGAGGGAGGAGGAGAGAATGACAGTTGGGCAAGAGATTCAAATAAAAAAAAAAAAAAAAATTAAAAAAAAAAAAAAAAATTTCAAAAATTAAAACAAAAAAAATTCTATTTGGTATGTATACCAAAAAAAAAAATAGGGAGGTAAGTCCAGCATAATAAATTTTGTGGTAATAAAAAAAAAAAAAAAAAAAATTTTTTAATTTTTATTTTTTGGACATGGAGTCTTGCTCTGTCACCAGGCTGGAGTGCAGTGGTGCAGTCTCAGCTCACTGCAACCTCCACCTCCAAGGTTCAAGTGATTCTCCTGCCTCAGCCTCCCGAGGCATGCGCCACCATGCCCAGCTTTTTTTTATTTTTATTTTTGTTTTAGTAGAGATGGGGTTTCATCGTGTTAGCCAGGATGGTCTTGGGCTCCTGACCTTGTGATCTGCCCACCTTGGCCTCTCAAAGTGCTGGGATTACAGGTGTGAGCCACCATGCCCTGTAGCAAGCTGCTTTTAAGAGTCAGGAAGAGGCTAGGTGGCTCAAGCCTGTAATCCCAGCACTTTGGGAGGCCAAGGTGGGAGAATGGCTTGAGTCCAGGAGTTCCTAACCAGCCTGGGCAACATAGTGAGGTACGCCTGTAGTCCCAGCTCCTTTCCAGGGCCAAGGTGGGAGGATTGCTTGAGCCCAGGAGTTCGAGACGAGCCTGGGTAATATAGGGAGACCCTTTCTCTGCAAAAAATATAAAAATTAGCTGGGTGTGTTGGCACATGCCTGTAGTCCCAGCTCCTTAGGGGGCTGAGGTGGGAGGATTGCTTGAGCACAGGAGTTGGAGGCTACAGTGAGCTGAGATGGCACCACTGCACTCCAGCCTGTGTGACAAAGTTAGACCTGTCTCAAAAATAAAAAGTCAGGATGAGGGAAGGTAGCCAAGGCAAGTAAGACCAACCACATGCTCGGGGCGGGTGGGGGGGCAGTCTCTTTGTAAGACATTTCAAAACTAAACTGGGAAGGTTCACATTCCCGGTGATGAAAAATTTCAGGAACGAGATAGAGAGTGCTGATGTTTGCACGTGGTGTACATGTAATTAAAGTCACAGAGTTGCTAACTTCTGAATAGTTAAAAAGGGCCAGGCACTGCGGCTCAAGCCTATGAACCCAGCACCTTGGGAAACTGAAGTGGGAGGATCACTTGAGCCCAGGAGTTTGAGACCAGCCTGGAAAACATAGTGAGACCCTGTCACTATGAAAAAATTAGAAATTAGCTGGGCATGGTGGTGTGTGTCTGTAGTCCCAGCTACTCAAGAAGCTGAGGTGCGAGGATCACTGGAGCCCAGGAGGTTGAGGCTGCAGTGAGGTGTGATTGCACCACTGCACTCCAGCCTGGGTGATAGAGTAAGACCCTGTGTCAAAAAAAAAAAAAAAAAAAAAGAAAGAAAGAAAGAAAGAAAGAAGGCCAGGCGTGGTGGCTCAACCATGTAAGCCCAGCACTTTGGGAGGCTGAGGTGGGTGGATCACCTGAGGTCAGGGGTTCGCCTGGCCAACATGATGAAACCCTAAAATTTTTAGCCTCTACTAAAAATTCAAAAATTAGCCAGGCATGCTGGTGGGCACCTGTAATCCCAGCTACTTCAGAGGCTGAGGCAAGAGAATCGCTTGAACCCGGGAGGTGGAGGTTGCAGTGAGCTGAGATCGCACTACTGCACTCCAGCCTGGGCAACAGAGTGAGACTCCATCTCAAAATAAATAAATAAATAAATAAATAAATAAATAAACAACACATATTAGGATGGGGCAAGCTAAACTACATTGTTATGTATTTTAACAACATAGAAAACCCGCTTGGGGCCAGTCTGTGAATTCCTCCCATGTGAGGCTCAGCCCCACACTGGAAACCCCCACTCACCTGCCAGTGGCATCTCTGAAGTGGTCTGTGGTGTCAGCTTGGACCAGCGGTGCTCACCCCCTACACAGCACACAGAGGCTTTCTAGGGAGCAGGTCCCCCAGGACAGCAATACTTTCAGGTGACAGTGACACAGGGGAGAAAAACCAGTTCCCTCCTGTCAGGCAGCCAGATGCACACATGCACGCACGCTGACCACGCCATTCAGAAAGTTCACCTGGGACCTGAGATGCAGCTCTTGGAGGGGATATCAGAAGATCAGATGGAATTTGAGAAAATAAAAAGGTTAAGCAGAGTGAGACGGAAGGTGGAGAGGGGGAAAAAAGCCATAAAGGTTAGCCCTGCCACCCATGACACAGAAACATGCCATGTCGGTTTAAACACCTTAAAGTCAGAGCCACTCACAGGTGGTGAAGAGTGGGTGGAGGAGAGGAGTGGGGAGGTCTGAGGAGCAGAAAAGCCAAAACACAAGAGTAAGATCTGTTGCCACAGAGGTTCCACCCACATGGGATCTGCCCCTGGGAAAAATGAAATCCTCAGAGCCTGGGCACCACAAGGCCTCTGGGCTGGAGGGGACAGGCTTTTCACACCCATGGGATGACAGAGGTACTCTCTACAGGTAGGTGACCTCACAGGCATGCGAATGGCCTTGGTGCAGCTCCCCCAGCACCCCCCAAATGATGCAGGTCAGTAATCCAGAGACAGGCTGGGGCACAGGCTCATGTGTCCCCAGATGCAGGCACCCCTGTGCTTCTTGAGTTTTCTGCAGAGTCACAAGACCAGAAACCTGGAGGAGCTCCCCCTGGTGGACACCGGACACCCCAGGCAAGGTGCCAGGTACCTCCTGGACAGCCCCCTCTGGAGCAGAGGGTTCAGATGGCAAAGTCTCAAAGGCCTTCCTTCCTTCCTCCCGTGGGGCAAACACGGAGGACACAGTCCCCTGGGGCCTGCATTGAGGCTGCCAGGGAGCCTGCCGGGTTCCCCACTCTGGTTTTTGGGTAACCCCATCTGCTGGCACTGAGACCCTCATCAGATATCTGCATGCCTGCAACCACAGTTGAAATAGGTGTGCCTTCTCCAAAGCCATCTTCTCACCCGTGTTTTTTTCTTTTATTTTTTGAGACAAAGTTTTGTTCTTGTTGCCCAGGCTGGAGTACAGTGGCACTATCTCGGCTTAACACAACCTCTGCCTCCCAGGTTCAAGCAATTCTACCTCAGCCTCCCAAGTAGCTGGGATTATAGGCATGCACCACCATGCCCGGCTAATTTTGTATTTTTTTTTTTAGTAGAGACAGGGTTTCTCCATGTTGGTCAGGCTTGTCTTGAACTCCCAACCCCAGGTGATCCTCCTGCCTCAGCCTCCTAAAGTGCTGGGATTACAGGAGTAAGCCACCATGCCTGGCCATGACCCACTTTTTAAAGAAATTGAGGTAAGGTTTGCATAACATAAAGTTAAGCATTTTAAAGTGAACAGTTCAGTGGCATTCAATACATTCACAACATTGTGTGAACATCACTCCTACCTAGTTTTGGTACATTCTCTCTCTTTTTTTTTTTCTTTGGAGATGGGGTCTCCCTCTGTCCCCCAGGCTGGAGTGCACTGGCACAATCTCAGCTCACTGCAATCTCCGCCTCCCAGGTTCAGGTGATTCTCCTGCTTCATCCTCCCAAGTAGCTAGAATTACAGGCATGTGCCATCACTACTCCCAGTTAATTTTTGTATTTTTAGTAAAGCTGGGGTTTCACCATGTTGGCCAGGTTGGTCTCAAACTCCTGACTTCAAGTGATTCACCCACTTCAGCCTCCCAAAGTGCTGGAATTACAGGCATGAGCCACCACACCCAGCCTCTCCTACCTAGCTCTTGTACATTCTCTTCTCTCTCTCTTTTTATTTTTATTTTTTTGTGGGGACAGGGTCTTCTTCTGTTGCACAGGCTGAAGTGCGGTGGCATAATCTCAGCTCACTGCAATCTCCACCTCTCCCAGTTCAAGCGATTCTCCTGCCTCAGCCTCCTGAGTGGCTGGGATTAGAGGTACCTGCCACCATGCCCAGCTAATTTTTGTGTTTTTAGTAGAGATGGGGTTTCACCATATTAGCCAGGCTGGTCTCGAACTCCTGACTTCAAGTGATCTGCCTGCTTGAGCCTCCCAAAGTGCTGGGATTACAGGCGTGTGCCACCACACCTGGCTAAATTCTTGCACATTCTCACTTTAGAAAGAAACCTTATCACCACCGGCTGTCACTCCCCACCCCTCACCCAGCTCCTGGCACACACACATCCCCTTCGTGTCTCTGTGGATGGGCCTGTCCTGGACATTTTATAGAAATGGGATTACACACGCTGTATGGTCTTTTGTGTCTGGCGTCCCTTACTGAGTGTGATGTCCTCAAGGTGCATCAGTGCTGTGGCCTGTGTGAGAGCCTCACTCCTTTTCAGGGCTGAGTTGTGTTCTACTGTCAGGATGAACCATGCATGGATCCATCTATCCACTGATACACACCTGGGTTCTTGCAGTAACCTTTTGGCTGCTGTGAAAATCATGCTGCTGTGAAAATTTTTGTGCATGCATTTGTTGGAGGACTCTCTTCAATCCTTTTGGGTCCATGCCCAGGAGCAGAATTGCAGGGTTACCCCTGAAATGGCCCAGGCCAGCCCTCTCCATTGCACCTCCAAGACTGGCTTTCGGGAATTGTCACTATTCAGAATGTCCAGGTGCACATCTATCTGACAGACATCCACATGCCCAGGGACTATGGAGAGTGGGAGAGGGTTAGTCTTGCAGGATCGGGACCAGGGTCAGGTGAGCAAAACTGTCACAAAATTTAAGGGGATGCCAAAAAAGTCAGCATCAATAGAAACTATATATATATATATATATATATATATATATATATAGAGGAGAGAGAGAGAGAGAGAGAGAGAGTGTCTTACTTTGTTGCCCAGGCTGGAGTGCAGTGGCACAATTTCAGCTCACTGCAACCTCAGCCTTGTGGGCTCAAGCGATTCTCCTGCCTCAGCCTCCAGAATAGCTGGGACTACAGGCACCTGACACTATGCCCAGCTAATTTTTGTATTTTTAGTAAAGATGGGGTTTCACCATGTTGGTCAGGCTGGTCTTGAACTCCTGACCTCTGATCACATGCCTTGGCCTCCCAAAGTGCTGGGATTACAGGCATGAGCTACTGTACCTGGCCTATAAATAATACTTTAATGCACTGTTATAAAAATTCAAAATAAATCTGCAAAACCCACAATGAA